>JALMGJ010000005.1:11225000-11280000 GCA_023362775.1 Charina bottae
TGCAATCTTTCTTATTTAGGATAACCTGGTACACTAAACAATCAAACAAGCAAAAAACCTTTGAACTAGCAGGATACGTTGACAGTGGTATTCCACTGTAATGTCTCTACTGTTTTTTATGTCTTATCTTTGCATAAAAATATTAGAACAACCCATGGTTATTCCAAAAGCAACCTACTAAAACATTCTGTGCCATATGCATCTGAGATCTTCACATGCAGAATATGGAGACAATAGACTTTTTCAAAAGTTGCTCACATCTACAATGTGATGCCTATAATTCTGGAGGTACTACATGTATAGTCACCCTGGTAGGTGGCAATACCTAGCCAACCTTGGCTGGTCTTGAAACTTTAAACAGACTCAGACATGGTTTGTACATTGATGGGAGATTATTGGAAAGTCCCAGAACTAGGCTAGAGATAGATAGATAGATAGATAGATAGATAGATAGATAGATAGATAGATAGATAGATAGACCCATCCATCCATCCATCCATCCATCCATCCATCCATCCATCCATGAATGACAAGCCATTTCCATATTGCTGCCAATCTTTTTGAACTGCGCCAGTCCTGCCTATCAGGTTCAGTGTATGATGCCCTGGAGCTTTACATCTGTTGGGTCATGCTATAGATGATAATGTAAAGGAATGCAGTTCCCTTTAATTATGTTTGATGGGTAATTTGGTATGGGTATCTCTAGATGAGAGTTTCTGGGAGGTAATGAGAGGATCTTTCATGCCTGGATGGTATCATTTTTTATTTAAGTGTCAAGAAAGAGAGAGAGAATGGGGGGGGGCAGAAGAAAAGAAAAGCTATCTGCTTGAAATTAAGGCTGCAGTGTGGGAACTAAAATGCATGCAAATTTGTTTATATTCTGTTTCTCTGGGAGAAAAAGGATTTGCTTTGTTTTATTTTTTAGAAAAAATTGCAGCATCTGGTGTCTTTTATTTCAAGTAAAAGTACTTTACAATCGGTGTTCACCAACAGGATAAAAATGGAAGAGTTGCAAAAGAAGGTGAGGAGTTTAGAATGAAATTGCTACAAGAAGACAGATGTAGAGGATGTGGAATTCTTAAACAGTCTGGGACAAATATAGAGAAGCAATGTACCTGGTCAAAGCTGCCATCAATGCTCAGACTTCAACAGGAACTCCACCACTGTACTTATTTAAGCTGTACTAGTTTTCAGAAGAGAACCAGTTTGGTCTAGTGGTTAAGGCACCAGGTAGAAACCAGAAGACCATGAGTTCTAGTCCTGCCTTAGGCATGAAGCCAACTGAGTGACTTTTGGCTTGTCACTCTCACTCAGCCCTAGGAAGGATGCAAGGACAAACCACTTCCGAAATCTTGCCAAGAAAGCTGCAGGGACTTGAGTCAGCTCTGACTTAAAGGCACAAAAAGAAAAAAAAAGTTTTCAGGATACCTGGTTCAGAAAGACTGAATAGTGTCAGCTAAGACAGTGCTGCCGATGGTGTAAATCCATGAAGAAGACTAGGTGGATATACTAAAACTGAATGTCAGTGACACAACTGGAGTTCACTTACCTGGGTCTATGAAGGCACCACGGGGGTATCTACAACATTTTATTGAAAACCCATGGCAACAAGGTATGAATATTTTACAAGAATATTATGATTGCAGGCATAATGTTAACATTCATGTTAATGTTTTTCCTTTGACCAAAAAAAGTGAAATTATTCAAGCCACCACAAAGAATTCAAGACATGGAAGAATCACTCAAAGACTCCCAAAATAGACACCCAAGGTAACCTTGTGTAACCTTGCAAGGAGCTGAGGCATATCACCAAGTGACTTTTTTTTATCTGTTCAATCGTGTCTGATTCTTGGAGACTGCCAGAACAAGTCCCAGAAGTTTTCTTGCCAAGGTTTTTCAGAAGCGGTTTGCCATTGCCTCCTTCCTAGGGCTGAGAGAAAGTGACTGGCCCAAGGTCACCCAGCTGGCTTTGTGCCTAAGGTGGGACTAGAATTCACAGTCTCCCAGTTTGTAGCCTGATGCCTTAACCACTAGACCAGTGCTAGTTTAGCTTAAATGGGCATCTCCCATTATTTTATCTGTACAGAAAACATCATGTGAGGAAGATTGGGTTAAGAGAGAGTAAATGTTCCAAAATCCCCTAGTAAATTTATATGGATGAAGATGGACTTTGACCTGGGTTTCACTAGTTCAACCTAACATTTTCACCAACACAGCACATTGGCTCTCTTACAAATAGGCCATCTAGACTAGTAGGCTATCATTGTGATGAGTCACCTCATCCTTCTGCTAAGGTGATGGATTTATCATTAAAAAAATGCTCGGGAGGCCAGCCATCTCTGTGTCTTTTTGTAAACCAACTTTATTTTTCCTCTTTTTGAAGTGCAATTGTCCCTGATCCTTTTCCATGTCAAAGGGCCTTACTGCTTCACTTTGAACATTTCTTAAAGTCTTTAAGTAGTTGCTGCATTTTATTCTTTGCTTTCCAGGCATCTGAAGACTCTGAGGTATACATTAAGTACATTAGCTTTCTTTCCACTAATCAATAAAGAGAGCAGCCAAAGAGATATTTATTTATTTATTCCCCTCTCTTCCTTCTTTGCAAACAAACTTTGCAATATAATAAAGCCATTACTTCAGCTCATTTGCCTCTGGCATAAACCTTCCCATTGTAAAGCAGTCTATTAATATATACAGTGTGTGTGTGTGTGTGTGTGTGTGTGTGTGAAATAAATAAATAAGAACCAAGTAAAGAATGTTGATAGAAAAGACTTAAGGAGCTTTAGGAAGGAAATGTGGAACAGGATTTCTGCCTTGAACCTAATTCTTTCCAGTGTGCTTGGTGATTTTGGAACCATGAACTCATATTTCGTATGTAGTGTGAAATGCAATAAATTGGCACAATGATATAAATAATAGAATTCCAGATATGGAATTCCTCAGTGTTTCTTCCTTTACTTATTTTTATTATTCTTACATAAATGAAAAGTGCTGCAACTATCTCCTGAGATGCAGCTCATCCTTGATAGGTAGAACTATACCCCTACCTTTGTATTCATATTGGATATCTTACAAGCCTTGCTTTTCTCTCCCCACTCCCATTTTAATTTTGATTATTGAATAGGTTTATGAAATATAGGTGCAAACTTACAATGGTTTCTCTGGTTCTAATAAAGATTTGTATCTTTATGGGTTGTGTGTAACAGAATTGCCTATGATAAAACAAGATCATGCTCTCAAAAAATAGTCAAGCATTCTTTCTGATCAAGAACTTAACTAACACAGACTTACATACAAGTAGACATAATGAAAACGTTGTCACCAAACTGTTGCAAAAAAAGATTATGTTGATTATAACTGTGGGAGCCATGGGCAAAGGACAGCAGAAACATTCCATCAACTATTTCCTTGTAGTTCTCTTTTATGAAGACAGACACACATACATACACACACATACAGACAAATAAACAATCACACAAAGGGAGATCAGCTGTCTAACCTCCAGCTCACTTCCCTCTTGGGTTCTAGTTAGTAATTGCAGTAATAGCCAGTCTGGAATGGTAGTTTCAGGGTTCTAGTGCGAATCCTACCATGTTCAGTTGCAGGCTTGTAGAGCAGCACGCCAGTGTGTTCCACAATGGGAGGGGGAGTACAATCCAGAAGCTGTGCCAGACACTAGAGACTGTTATGCGAGGCTTCAAGGTCATCCACCTGCAGGAGTGTGGTGGGGGCTGACTTGGAGTGGGAAAGTAAGGGACATTGACATCATGGGCATGAAGAAACTGGCACGAAGGGGGGGAGCTAAGTTTGACTGTTTGGCGGGAAACCGTCATTTGGATCTTTGAGAGTGCTTTGATTTACATGTATCCTTAATAAAGCTTATTCTGCATTTCAATTGAATTACATGGAGAAGTGTTTATTGGGGCATTGAAGTCGGAGTCATCACAGGTAGCTGCTATTCTTGTTTAATCCAATCCAATTTAGAATCAATGTAACTGTGTGATATCATTTTCAGATGTTCTTTTTTAAAATAAATGCTGCCTTTGTGCTTTATTTTATAACCATTAGCAACTTCATTGCAGGAAAACTTCTGAGCCTCCTGGAAGGACGACATAACCTCAAGGCATCTATTGAACTGCTTGTAAAGGTAAAAGGGGAAAGAAAATCATTAGAGCTCTGGATGACATATAGTGTATAAATGAGTTTCAAATTTCATTGTATGCAAGCTGATTTGAGTAATACCCTCACAAAATGTACATTGAAAGAATAGTTGCAAATTAAAATATGTTGTTACAGTACAATCTTCAGTGAGACATGGAGAGAAATATGGATGTAGATATAGTTTAATTTAAATGGAAATGTAAAACCAGTGAAAATATGCATGTCTAGTTGGAGTTGGAAATTATTAATCTACAACTATTGGAGTGTGCATGTGTGCGTGTAAAGCAATTTTAGTCAACTAATCTAGTTGATTCATTCAGTTTGCATCAAAACACTTGATCCTCAAATACCAACAGGGGCATTAACATTCCCATTAATTTACTCATCAACTAGAAAGCTTCCTTCTTGGTTCTCTTCCTTCTGAAAATAGATTAGTACCCATGCAGCAATGGGCTTTTTACTAGTCAATCCTATACTCTCAATACTTGACTGCCCAAGGTTAATGCACCAATACTATCTATCTATCTATCTATCTATCTATCTATCTATCTATCTATCTATCTATCATCTATCTATCTCAAACTATATCAATATCTATATCTATATCTATATCTATATCTATATCTATATCTATATCTATATCTATCTCTATATCTATATCTATCTCTATCTCTATCTCTATCTATCTATCTATCTATCTATCTATCTATCTATCTATCTCTGGGGGGATGGTATTCCAGAGGGCAGTGTCATCCCTCCCAGGTAAACCAGACAGGAAACATGAGTAGATAAGCTACTTCTACTTTATTGTTAGGCTACCTTAATAGAATCTTGCAAGTCTGAAAGTACAAATCTCCTGCTGTCCCTTTTTACCACCTGATCTGTTAGGGCACGTCCTACGTTTCTTTGTCTGTTACTCAGTTGTGGGCTCTTCCCCCCTTTATCTTATCATTCCCTTGGCAGCATCTCTTCTCCCCATCTTCCAAGGTCATTTTTGCATTCCATTACAGGCATTGTGACAGAGAAGGCATACTTTCTGGGCCCAACAGGTGACATTGTTTGACTGATGGGACTTGGAGCACATCCACTCTGTCTGATCATATAGGACAGGAAGAATCTATCAGAGATAGACAATCCCTTGGATAACTGGGCCCTCTGCCATTTATAGTCATGAAATGTAAAGTGCAAGAAAACCTCAGTTTTTCCCTAAAGCTTTTGATGACTTAATTTAGCAGAATCTTGACCTTTCTGATAGTTTTGGGTGGTTTGTGTTTGCTTTTGCTCTGAAATACTATAATTATTCTCAAATTATTAATCTATTTACTGTTTACTGTTAGCCCTTCAAATGGCTTGCTTTAGAAAAGTGGGATAAAGCCATTTCAAATAATGAAATAAATGCAACAAAAGGAAGTATGCTTTCATTTTTAATCAATAACTGTCTATTACATCATTTGAAATGTTAAAAATATGGTGAAAATTTAACCATCATTTGGTAACCAAGGTTTTATATATTTTTTAAATATTTGTTTACCCCGCCTTTTTTATATAAATAACTCAAGGCGGCGAACATACCTAATACTCCTTCCTCCTCCTAATTTCCCCACAAGAACCACCCTGTGAGATGAGTTCAGCTGAGAGAGAGTGACTGGCCCAAGGTCACCCAGCCGGCTTTCATGCCTAAGGCGGGACTAGAACTCAGACTCCTGGTTCTAGCCTGGTGCCTTAACCACTAGACCAAACTGGCTCTCTTTTATATATAATTATGGCTCTCTAAATTTATATAATTTAATTGCATTTGCCAAGGGTACATTTTGTAATGGTTTGGTATGAATGCTTGCTCATTTTGTTTTAACTAAGTACTTAAATTAAACTTTTGTTGAACTAAATGGGGTATCATTAAATTAGTGCTTTTGTCCCTCAAACCAGAATACCTAACTAATTTGGTATCCTGAAATGAAGTATGCTTGATTTTTTATGTCATGGTAAACTGATGTCCACTGCAGGCAGGAAAACTCACATAAGGCCCTACAGTTGCAGCTAGATCAAAATCATTCATATCAGCATTGAGAGGCTTACAAAGTCAGTATTTATTCCCACTATGGAGAAAGGTCATTGCTCATTAATAGAGGAAATGTTTGCAGAGATCTGGAGTTCAAAAGAAAAAGACTGTATTTCTGTTTGAAATCCTAAACAGCTGTCAGCCATTGCAATGGCCATATTCAATTTAAGTGGATAGATATTTTTGGCTTTGCTTAAGGCAACTTCCTATGTTCCCAGTGACATGATGCAGTCACTAAGTTAAAAGTGGCCAGTGGGAAAGTTTGGATCAGTACAGTTTTGGACTATAAGACAGATAGCATACAGTAGATCTGTGTGAGATTTAGATTTCCAAATGGGTAGATGACATTCAGGAAAGTAAGACAGAACCCTGAATAACTTCCACAAAGAGCAGCAGGTGGAATGGTATCTTCCTATAATTATGGCATTATTATAAAGTCATCCTCAAAGTAACATAGGCAATGTGCTTTCCAGATCCACAGATCAAAATTCCCCATCTCAAAAGGAGATAGCAAAATAATCAAAGCATTTTAGAGAACATCAACAAATGAAATCATGACGATACATGACTGTTTTACTTGGATGGGATGTGTGTGCTGGGGCAGGGGTTTATTTATTTAATTTGATCTTGGCCCTGCCTAGAATTGTTCTGGAGTTGGACGGTATCAAAATTAAATTAAATTAATAAAAAATTAAAAATCAATGAAAGAGAGAGAGAGAGAGAGAGAGAGAAAGAGAGAGAGGTCATTCTATTGTTAGCTTTTTAATCTTATTGGTCTGTGTGAACTTCTGACATCTATCAGAAACTCACATGTGTGTGTAGAAACTCGTTTGTGTGTTTGCATTTATGAGTGAGCTGGAATCTCTTGGCAGCAACACTAAGAGGTTGACTAGGTGACATTTTAAGACATCTCTAAATTATTCAATGACACACTGGATGTTAGAAAAAACAGTTGATTCTACACATCCTACCTTTAAACTCCCCCGCCCCACAAGTGATCATTTTATGCCATTCTTATATTCCAGTGCTTTCCAAACTGCCGCCGTTGGCGACACACCTGTGGGATATTGCTGGCTTATGGGGTTTCAGGCGCAGAGTAAACAAAACAGACAGAGTGCAGCGTTTAGGGCTAAAAGTTGTTTACTTGTAGCATAAGGCAATAAATGCATACAGAGTTACATTATTGCAAAAAAGAAAAAAACAAACCATAAGCAGAGTTTCGTTCCTTTGGTTCCATCAGCAGATGTGAAGAACGCCATGGCTTACAGACAGCCAGGCGTGTATAGGCTATACACAGGACCAGATTACATACAGGAACATGGCAACACGACTAGAAGTCAAGAAGCATAGACCCATAGTTCACAGCTGAGATATACACTTGTTTCAGCTTTCTGATTGGAGGAAAACATGGAGTCATGAGTTACAGAAACATAATGTTAAAACTTAAAGCCTGTTGCACATAATATAAATTGCCACGAGATGGCAGTGTTGCACATTGTCTCTCCTCCGGGAAAAGGTTCTCACGGGATGCCTGATAAACTAGCCGAAACAATGTGTCACATGGTATACTACACCTGCGTTATCTGTCATTTTGTTATGGGAAACGCTCAGAGCAGAGGAATAGGTAAACAAAGTGGAGGAGGCCATTTGATTGTTTTACACAGGAACTCCGACAACACCAATGGCAGCAGTGGCGGGGACGCACGTGGCAGCGAGGGCGTGCATGGTGGTGGCGTGGGGGCGCGTGCGGTGGCGGCATGCATGGCGGTGGCAGCAGTGGCCTTGCTAAAACGTGGAAGCACTGATGGTGTGCCGCTGCCGTCGTCGTCGCTGCCGCTGCCGCCATGCACACCGCCGCCACCGCCCGTGCCCCTGTGCTGCCATGCACGCCCCCACCACCACTTCCAGGTTGTTTCACGACACACTAAACTGTGTGTTGCGACACACTAAAGTGTCACGACACACAGTTTGGAAAGCTATGCTATATTCCTCAACATTTCTTTTTATGTCAGAAACATTTATCATTATTTTTAGAAATACAACTGTGTGTACTAATTTCCAGTCTGGTGTAATTTTCATAGCCTTTGTATGGCTGTTCCTCTTGACCCAGTAAAATCTCATTTCATATGACCTGTGTCATGAGTTGTTATATAAAGTAATAGCCTAATCTGTATGTGGCATGTATTGTATCACCTTTTATTGTCATTGTAATAGTATTTGAAGCTATGTCCACTGGCAGTGGACATCAAGAAATGATAGATATGAGTGCATTATTTGTGCAAATCAGGAGTAACAGGGACAAGCTTTCTGGTGATATTTATTTTTCTTTCCTACATCCCACCCAGGGTCTCTAATGCTGCACTCTAGTTAAAATTAAAACTACAAGTTACTGAAAAACATTGTACACAGAAATGGAAATAAAAAGGTAAGTGGGCAGAATGAAGATAATATTGTACTAATATTTCAAAAGAGTATCTAGTAGGAAGCTGTGTTCTAATAATGTTGAATGTCATTAGAGTGTGAGTTGTTTGGGAAAGCGTGTCCTGGACCATGAAAGATTTGGTTTTATATTGCCACATCTCTTAGCCACCTTTCTCTCTCCATAATGCTTTACTCCATAATGGTAGATTGCCACATCTCTTAGCCACCTTTCTCTCTCCATAATGCTTTACTCCATAATGGTAGATTGCAATATTGACGTTTATCTTCATTGATCTTATTAGTGTTCCAATGATATTTCAGTGTTTTATCACATGGAAACATCTGTTATGTCATATATAGGAGAATGATAATGGCCTTTGTGTGGGTTAGTTCAGAGAAAGTCTCATTTTCCACCTGTACGTATACACAAATGGAGAGAAAAGGAAAGAGAAAGGGAAAGGGACAGGATATTTCTACTTCTGTTTAAAAAGATATTGAGACATGTTGAGATCATAGGTCCATAGAGTCGAGGCAAAATGTTGGCAAAATCTTTTACTTCACTCCTTTCACATTACAACCAACCTACCTACCTGCCTGCCTGCCTGCCTGCCTGCGTGTGTGTGTGTGTGCGTGTGCACCTTCGACTCAGTGTTGACTCCTGGTGACTGCCTGGACAAATCCCTGCAGTTTTCTTGGGAAGGTATTATGGAAGTGGTTTGCCATTGCCTTCTTCCTATCATTGAGAGGGAGGGACTGGCCCAAGGTCACCCAGTTGGCTTTGTGCCTAAGGCGGGACTAGAACTCACAGTCTCCTAGTTTTTAGCCTGATTCCTTAACCACTACACCAAATTAGCTCTCCAACAAATACTATCTTCAGTAAATAAATCTTAAATACCTACCGAATATAGGTTCCCTTACCACTGTGTAACCCATGATGTGCAGCCATGAGCAAAGGAGAGGATACAAATTTAACTGGTTGCAATTCCAATAAGGATGGAGACTGATTGTCAGACTCTCCTGCTTAGGGATGGAAAAAATGGAATTCTGCCTTAGGCTTTCCAGCATATGCCTGCAACTACCTTTCAAGTCAGTATAACCTTATTGCAGAAATTGCTTGCTTTAAATTGAATGGAATAACCTGATTTCAAAAAAGTCTTGCTTTCAGCAGAGAGGCTCTGATTCAATGAATGGTGAGAAATGTGTCAAGGGTTGTGCAGTTGTAAACCTTTGTTTGTAAACTGTGTACAAAACATCCAGGATTGAGCAAACAAAGCTTGACTGTTACTGTATCAATCTCCTATTATCCTTATTTCAACAGTCTTTGATTGTATAATCCAGCTATTAGTTTGGAAAGGGATGTATGCACAGTTTTGCTCATATTAGCCTTTCTCCATCTCAAATGATCCTTTATCCATCTGGAAGCTTGTTTTCATTCTCATATAAATCAGATTGGGATAATAATACTGCTGTACAGCAAGACCTATGTAAGGAGTGCATTTGGCCATAGTTCAGCAACTCAGTATCTTTATTTATTTATTTACTTTATTTGTCAATTCCACAATGGCTTACAGTAAAAATCAAATAATCATGAGTACAATATCTTTAACCATAACATAATGCATAAAACATAATGCATTCTTTATATCCATCAAATCATTAAATGTAAACTCATAATCCAGAGGTTGTTATTGTTATGATCATTTATTTATTTATTTATTTATTTTTCAAATTTATTCCCCGCCCATCTCCCATGCAAGGGACTCTGCGCGGGTTACAATAAATAAAATGTAAAAACTATACAAAATATCTCACAAGCATAAAATAAATAAAATAAAATCCAAGATGGATTAGGACCCGCAGAATGGATCATGGGGCTACGGGGCCAGCCAACCCCAGGAGGCACTACCACCTCCGTCGTCCCAGGCCAGGTGGCAGAGCCAGGTCTTAAGGGCCTTCTGAAAGGCCAGGAGGGAGGGGGCCAGTCTCAGCTCTGGGGGCAAGATATTCCATAAGGCGGGCGCTATCGCAGAGAAGGCACGCCTCCTGGACCCTGCTAGATGGAATTCTCTTGTTGAGGGGGCCCGAAGCATGCCCTCTCTGCATGCACGGGTGGGGCGAGCTGACGTTATCGGGACGAGACGGTCCCTCAGGTACCCTGGCCCTATGCCATGTAGGGCTTTAAAGGTAATCACCTACACCTTGAATTGGTAATCACCAACACCTTGAATTGGACCCGGAAGCAAACTGGCACCCAATGCAGCTCGCGTAGCTGCATCATCATGTATCATCATCATGTGCATCAATAACTAGATCCTAACTCCCCCCAAAGCTCCATTTTAGCATCTTCCTAAAGGTCAGGAACAAAGGTACCCTTTGGATTTCTGGTGAAAGCCTATTCCAGAAGTCTGTAGCTTGAATCATGTCAACTGGATTCAAGCTACAGACAATTCCACCTGGATGACTGAGAACCTTCATAGACCTATTCCAGAAGGTTAGTGCCATAACCGAAAAAACAGATGTGGGAGAAGAAGCCTTAGAATTCCCATTTGGGATGTACAGTACATATAGGATGGGTAAATTCAGTTTGAAGCAGACAGTCATAAAAGTACTCTTGTGCCAAACAATATTGGACTTTATACATTAAAACAAAACTTTGAATTGTACCTGGAAACCTACTGGCAACTAATATAGAGCTGGCAGCAAAAATGTTATAAGCTTGAGTGTGAACCCTAGTGGAAAAGGATCCAGATAATCTGCTTCTTCTAGGATGCATTAAAATTAAAGCCCAACCACTCTTTTTACAACTTTATCTGGAAAGGAAAGATTGGAAACTGGATAATAGTTGTCTAACAAGACTGGATCTAGTGAGGGGTTCTTCAAGAGGGGGCTTCTATCACTTATTTCAAAGCAGTTAACATCAACTCCTCTCCCAGTGAGGCATTGATAACCTCCCTGATACAGGCAATCATGCCACAACCTTCCTGTCAAAGAACAAGGTAGAGTGAGATCTAGTTCACATTTGGTAGAGGTCTTACTGCCTAAGACTACAACTTCCTTAGAATCTATTGAATGAAATAAATCTCAGATAACACCTTAAATCCTGTCAAAGTGGAGTCTAGACTGAGTGAAATTGAGCAATTTATTGTCAAAATGTCAAAACCTCTCACAGCAGCATGAGGACAGCACTATCCAGAGAGCAGATCGCCCTAAACAAGGCTACTGGAATGCAGTTTGCCAGTGCAATAAAAGTGGACAGAGAGCCAGTTTGGTCTAGTGGTTAAGGCAACCGGCTAGAAACCAGGAGTCTGTGAGTTCTAGTCCCGCCTTAGGCATGAAAGCCGGCTGGTTGACCTTGGGCCAGTCACTCTTTCTCAGCCCAATTCACCTCACAGGGTGGTTGTTGTGGGGAAAATAGAAGGAGGTAGGAGTATTAGGCATGTTCCCCGCCTTGAGTTATTTATAAAAATAATAAAGGCAGGATAGAAAATACTAAAAGTTCACTTTTATTTATTATTGTATTTTTATTTTTATACCCCACCTATCCCCTCCCTAATGGAGGACTCTAGGCGGGTTACATACATATTGATTACATTTCATTATACATACATTTTTAATTATACAATTAACCGCGCGTTAAGGGAAGGGGTAAGGGAACCGACTCATCCATGACTACAAGTTCCACAATGGCTTGCGTCAGAGCCAGCTGCCGATGTCCTGTAGATGGAGCTGTTCTTCCGGGATCCGTCGTACCACCGCATTCCAAGATCTTCCGTTTGGTGGGCGACCCCCAACAGGATGCCAGCAAATTCTCCCACTTAAGGTGGTACCCATTTATCTACTCACAAGGCTTTCGAACTGTTGGGTTGACAGGAGCTGGGACAAGCAACGAGAGCTCACCTCATTGCACGGGGTTTCAAACTGCTGACCTTCCGATCGGCAGTCTACAGCTCAGCGGTTTAACCCACTGAGCCACCGCATCCCAAAAAACTTTTAGTCTTCTTCCACAATGCTCTACACTTTTCTTGTGTTGTTTCATCTACTCAAGCTCCTCAGTAAACTCAGTAAGAAGCCCTTCAGGATTTTTAGACAGGAATAAGCCACTTGGCAACAACCTTGTCAAAAGTTCTGGTCACCTTTAATTCAGCTGGTACTGGGAGCTGAGTCAGCTCTAGAATCCATATAGATTCAAAGGGTACCTAGGATGCACATACTTAATGATTTCTTCATCCTGCAGGGATCTGAGACAGGAAATAACCTTAGGTAACCTAGGGCAGGGGTGGCCAACGTCCGGCCTGTGGGCTGTATAAGGCCCGCAAAAACAATTGGTCTGGCCCACGGCGGTGGGTGTGGCAGGGGTGGGTGTGGCGGCAGTGGGTGCAATGGCAGGCGCGGCAGGGGCGAGGCACGGCGGGCATGGCAGCAGGCATGGCGGGCGCGGGGGCTACATTAGGCAGCAGTGGCGAGCTAGAGCCACCTTGCGCCTGATCCGCCTTGCTTGCAGGCACAGAGAAGCCGGCTGATGGGGTGGGGAAGAAGATCACTGGTTGCAATCAGGTAAGGGGCGGATTGCAGGAGGCTCTTTGTCGCCAAGGCACTGTAAGGGAGCGAAGGACAGGTGGAGGAGAAGATCAGGGAAGTGGGCTTGTCTCCGAGCAATTATCTCGGAGATTATACAATGCTGGTGGCGGGTGGGGTGGGGTGGGGTGGGGAGCTGCAGCTACATTTTGCCACCCAAAATTGTTTTCAAGTCTCCCGCCCGCAAACCCCACCCCCCAGTGCACGCAATTGGCTCCCGCCCACAAACCCCCCTCTTCCACGTGATTGGCTCCCGCCCGCAAACCTCGCCCACTTCCGTGCAATTGACTCCTGCCCACAAACCCCACCTCTGGCCCTCAAATGATGTTATAAATATCAAAATGGCCCTTGGCAGAAAAAAGGTTCCCCACCCCTGACCTAGGGAGTGATCTGACATAGCAAAAGACTTACCACAATGTCCTCCATCTTCACTTCACATAAGAACTGCTGCAAGGTAAATATTGAATCTCATATCTAACCATCTGCATCTCATCCTAGCACTTAAATTATCCCCAGTGGGTTATAATGATAGATAGATAGATAGATAGATAGATAGATAGATAGATAGATAGATAGATAGATAGATATCAGACTGTAGAAATAGTTATTACCATTTTTTAAATTTTCTTTAATACACAGTTTGGAAGAATCTAGAATTACCTTATTTGGGTTTCTCCTACTATACTGTATAGAAGTGATTTTTTTTTTTTTTGGTACATTGAGTTAATTTATTACAGTTGTGCAAACATTAAGATTTGCAATGAGCTAAGACAGCCATTGCAAAGCAATACGTTACCAAGATGTCAAATATCAAATCCCTCTGAAAACCATTACAAGCACGGCCTCTTTTCTTTATTTAGGATTAAAAGCCTATTTTACTGGTAGCAGGGACGATGAACTTTATACATATATTTTGAAGCATGTGCTAATCCTTTGACCTAATATGGAGAAGCAATACTTCAAATTTCACCCAAATCTTTTGTCAATATTAAGCTACTGTTTGTAGAATTTCTCTGATAGATATGTACTGTATTTGGTTCCAAGTGTCAATACATGATTTTTAGTTTTCTGTTTATATCTGTGCATAACTGAAACCAGTCACAATCATCCAAAATAAATGTGCAGGTTGAAACAGGATTTCCCTGGTGAAACATATGTAATACACATGCCAGTGATTAGAGAACATGATCTAAACAAACAAACAAAAAACAAATAAGAATGGTGACCTTTTTTAATGGGAATTACAGAACTTATCGTAGATAATAAGTTGGGGAGTATCCAGAAGCTACAACTGGTCCAGAATGCAGCCGCACAAGCTATCGTTGGTGCCCCTAGATTGGCACACATAACACCTCTATTACGCGAGCTGCACTGGGTACCAGTATGCTTCTGGGTTCAATTCAAGATGTTGGTTATCACCTTTAAAGCCCTGCATGGCATGGGACCAGGTTACCTGCGGGACCGCCTTGTCCCCAATACATCATCCCGTCCCACCCAATCATGCAAAGAGGGCATGCTGCGGACCCCGTCTGTAAGAGAGCTCCATCTGGCGGGGTCCAGGAGATGTGTCTTCCCTGCAACAGCACCCACCCTTTGGAATATCTTGCCCCTGGAGGTGAGGTTAGCCCCATCGCTCCAGACCTTCAGGAGGAACTTGAAAACTTGGCTCTGCCACCTTGCTTGGGGCCGGGAGGGGAATAGTCATTATTGGGCAGCAAGGGGCAGAGTGGTGTGGCTGAAGCCCCCCAGCGCAGCCAGCTTTTGCTTGTCCTGGTCGGCAGCGGCAGCAGCAACTCTCCTTCCTCCCTTGGCCAAGCCTGAGGGGGTCGGGGTGGCAGTGGGCCTTTGTCCCCAGCAGGAGCCAGCCATGCTGGGGGGCTTCAGCTGCACCACACTGCCCCTTACCACCTGGCGGGCGGCAAGGGATGGCGTGGTGCGGCTGAAGCCCCCCAGCGCGGCCAGATCCTGCTTCTCCTGCTTGGCATCAGTGTTGGTGTCAGCAGCGACTCTCCTCCCTCCCTCAGCCAAGCCCGAGCGGGCTGGGGCAGTGATGGGCCTCCATCCCTTCCGTCCCCACCCCTTGTCCCCCAGCCAATGATGGTGCTGTGTGCACAGTGTGAAAAAAAAAAGTTTAAAAATCCAAAAACAATCTTACAAACTGGAAAAATATTTTAAAAAATCCCTCGCCTTACCACCTGCCCCCACCTGCAACTGGTCGGTTTAATATAAAATAACCCGGTGAACTGAAGTGAAGTCCCGGACCCGGCTCAGCTGAGAGGAGACCTGCCCAAACCACCTCCATCCACGCAGCAGCAGCAAGAAGAGCTGCCAGCATCAGCAGCAGCAGGACCACCTGCTCCTCCTCCCGCCAGCAGCCCCAAGCACTTGAGCAAGTGACCAACCGCCGTCGCCAGGCTGTTGAGTTTAGAACCCACCGGCCCGTCGCAGCCTCCTCGGCACTTGCAAATCTACCCAGCCACCTCTTCCCCCTCCCTGTCCCCCAACCAGCATGAACCCCAGCACCCCCAGCTACCCCATGGCCTTGCTCTACGTGGGTGACCTGCACCTCGATGGTGCAATTCAAGGTGCTGGTTATCAGATTTAAAGCCCTACATGGCACAGGACCTGGTTATTTGCGGGACCACATCTCCCTAAGAGTATCTGCCCATCCCACCAGATCTGATAGGGTAGACACACTCCAGGTCCCTTCCCTGAAATCCTGCCACCTAGTGGGACCTCAGAAGTATGCCTTCTCGATGACTGCCAGTACCTATTGCAACACCCTCCCGCTGGCAATCTGGCAAGCCCCCACCCTTTTAGCCTTTCAGAAGTCCATCAAGACATAGCTTTTTACCAGGCACTGGGATACAATACAATAGACAGAATGGAATGAGGATATTTGGAGCTGGCTGTGGGGCATCTCAAGGTGCCAGGTATTTTTTTTAATGGTTTTATGGTTATTTTTTATAGTTATTGGGATTTGCTGCTGTTGTGAGTTGGTCAGAGTTTAAGATGGGAAGCCATACAAATCTTTTAAAATAAATAAATAAATAAATAATGAAATGAATGAATAAATAATAATGAATGAATGAATGAATGAATGAATAAATAAATATATATATAAATATTAAAATTTGGAAAAATAGTATTTTGGAGAAAAATGAGCACATATACCTGGTAATCCACACCAGAACTAGTTAAAGCCTTTATAAATGCTAATCTGGAATTGAGTTCCCTTTATGCATTTGAAACAGAATGTTAACTGAATTGTATGAAGTAAAGATACTGGGAACATGGTGAAAGAACTTGTAAATTACTAGCTTCTTAGCTGAAACAGTTGCAACAATGTAATATTAACTTTACTACTAAAGATGCCCAAGATAGACTGTATTATGATTCTGACTCAGTAGCCCACGTTTCTTAGTATTTATTCTTCATTGTAGACTGTTGAATCAAGTGTAACTACTTGAAGAAACTAGTTGATTTTGATAATTGATGAAATTATATAAATGATTCTACATAAGTATACTTATCTCAAAATAGAAATATTAAATAAATATGATAAATAAATAAATATATAAATAATCTTTTCCTAACATCATGTATGATTAAGCTGCTTATTGAGCTTCCCCTTTCTCTTTCCAAGAAATTATACATGCCATTAAAACTTTGAAGGCAGGAAAAACTCTTGGTAAAGATGGCTGCCCTACTGAACTGGATAAAACATATATTGATGACCGATCAACATTAGAGGTATAATCCCTTTTTAATTAAAGTTTTTTCCAAATTCCTTTAAGGAGGCTTACTGCATGCAACTGTCATTTTGAAGACTGTTAAAGATTATACAGTACTGACTGTGTAAACTTGCCCTGCACAACATACAGCCCATGAGCTTTGTGTGGTCCACTAAGCCTTGTGCAGATCAGTGGCAGTTTTTGAAAACTTAACAAATCCGCCAAGTGTCACTGTCACTAGAGAGGAAACTGCCCTTGCTTCCTTGTTTTTCACAGCCACCTCCACCACAAAAGCCACACTGCTGAGCACCTCCAATTCCTCCAGGCCTCACCAACACTGCCAACTCCAGAGCTGTGGCCACACCACTAGCTGCTGAACAATTGATTGGTACATCTGCTATGTGATTGTGGCCTGTAATTAAAATAATCCCCATCTACAAGTTTTCAGGCCCGGTGTAAGCTGTTGTTTGATTTTATGTTAAATGATGAGGCAACAATATTAATTGCAACCCTGGCACAAAGACTACATAAGATATTATCTTCAATTATCCATCCAGCATAATCTAATTTTATAAAAGATCACTAAGCATCTGATAATAGTACATTGCTAATTGACAATATGGAGGTCCTTTCAAGAAAAAAGAAAGAAAACTGCAAGTGGTGATCTTACTGGATGTAAAAAAGGCATTTGATATGGTTCAGTGGAAAGTATTGAAAATTAACTTCATTTTTTATTCCTCTATTCATTTTCCTATTCTTATTACAAATGAAAATATGTCTTCATCTATCAAGAGCTCTCATGGAACTCATCACAGAGGCACCTTATTTCCTTTTGTTAAAATACTTGATATCAGAAAAATTGGCCTGCCTTTTTAAACAAACAGAATACATCTTTATGTAATATTGGATGGAGCTGAACACAAATTATTATTAATTTGTGTTTGGTATTTCCTGTACACAAATTTAGTGAAATTATGCAACCGTTTGCTAAAGCATGAAGTTATTCAATTTATTGGAGAAAGTCTCTAATACTACTATGGACATTTGTAAAAATGTGGTTTAACTTCTTGTTTTAGTTTTTGTAAATATACCAAACAGTTTCAGCCTTCAGTGACCTCACCTTAATGCTAAACCAGGGTAATCTGCCTTTGATCTGCCTGTTTGGACTATTTGGGCTACCTTATTTCTCCAAAAACAATCCAGATAGATCCAGCCCCCTGTAACCCATGCATGGAGATGTGCAACATCTTCTGGATAACTATTTTTATCATAAGTCCTATTTTTACTGCACTCAACACACAGTTTACTCATCTTACAAAGAAAAAAATTCCCTTTAAGTGTGAATCTGATATTTAACAGGGAATTCTCTTATTCAAATGGTTGTTCAATTCTCAGTCCATCCTCCACCATACAGATTTGACCTGCCCTATTTTTCTTCAGACTGATGAGTTTTGGGCCATATTTTTATGTCAGATTTTGAGAGAAGCTTGCTGCCTTATGTGTCCTTTTCTAGACAACTTCTACTACACAAAGAAGAGCAATAATGTTTTAACAAGGAAATTTTAGCCAGAAAAGAAGCCTGGGGCTGGCATGGTGTGATTGATCTATGGGCGTGCGTTTTGTGGGGGCCTCACCATTGTCTTTGTTGATTTAAAGTTTTTTTTAATAATTATGTTGGGTTTTTATTCTTGTTTGCCACCCAGAGTTCCTTTTGGTAGATGGGTGGCCACCTACATGTTTTAATCAAACAAACAAATAAATACATCCCTTAAAGTAGACATATATCCTAGGAAAGTCTGAACTAAGCACAGAAATCTGGAACATTTGCAAATTTGCCATTGGCTCCTTCATTGCAAGGTCAAGAGGACACAGTTACTTTCTCAGTTTAATTTTTATATCTTCTAAATCCTGAGTTTGCAGAACAGACTGAATTCCACACTTCTCACTTCCTCTTACAGTTCTTTTGCAATACCCTCATAAGCCCAAGCCTCCTGATCAGCCTTACACTCTGGCTTTGGCTGACAATTCTGACTGAGATGAATGGGGATTGATCTGGGTAGTGGGAGTAAGACCATTGTACCCACCCACCCCACCGAAGCTTAGGTGAATAGTTCAAGTGAAGGGAGCTGCTGCTGAAGATGTTGAAGGTAAGGGAGTCCACTCCCTTCTTGCAGTTTGTTACTAGAAGAACAGAGGATTAGAGACTCCCCAAAAGGGACAAAGCTCTCCTATTTCCCCAAAGAAGAAATGGAAATATCTTAGTAGTAGAGATAGTATAAATATGCAAAATATATGTCAGGGGCATTTCTCAGCTTCAACCACCAAACAAATGGAAATAAAGAAGGGAATACAAACACTTTCTGTTTCCCACAATTAGGGGGAATGAATAGTGAGATGTCCAAGGAGGAAAGTAAAGGAGAAAATGGAGAGGGAAGAGGTATGAAGGCTGAAGTTGCCAAGTCTGGAAGCAAAGAAAGAAAAGTAGACATTATCAAAACAGAGTGGTGTCCTCACATCCAAGGCTGAAAAATGAGTAACAAGAAGTTGGAAACCATATAAGTGGGAAAGAAAGAGACATAAATTTAAACCCTGGAGCTCTTATATACAGTTAGCTGGATTGCTATATTCTGTAGCAGTTGATCTTGTATTGGCAATAAAACGAACATACAGTATCTATCTGAGCCCTCTGCTCTTAGCTCCTAAATGCTGATTGAGTTTCAAAAACAGAAAATCATTGTTGTGCCCTGGATGAAATTCTGGCATGGGGGTCAAACAAGAAAGATTACTCTTCAGTGTTGGAAAGACAGTGCCACCTGAGATTTACAATCAATATGTGTTCGCTTTCTATTTATGAACTGGCTCTTTTTCAATGCGATGGAAAGACTGATCAATGCTATTATGTCTTTGAAACTGGATTGAATGATGTTTATATGTAACATAATGTGCTTTTCTTGTTTCCTTTGTTTTTAATTGTTCATTATTTTTCTATTTTTTTCTTTCTCTGTCTCTCTCTTGCATATTAAAGCAATACAAATTAACACTCCCCAAGACAACTGTCAGCAATTTATTAATTCATATTTTCATATGTTGCCACAACAATCTAGATGATGCCAATTCATACTTTCTGACATACATATTAGCTCGTTCATTTATAATTAAACCTGAACCCTCACTTCCATACTTAAATTCATCAACTCCACTCCACAAGATCAGACTGCCTTAATTCAGATTTCTTCCTTTTAGTTTCAGAAACATACAACATTTCTATTTTTACTTTGCTTAATCTTCTTAAGTCCCAAAATGCAACCTTCCATATGCCATGAGCATTAACAGATGAGCCCATAGATGAACCTTTATTGCCCCTCATGGATTTGCTGAAGTTCACAGTATAATACCATAAAAACTAATATAATCCAAAAATAAGATGGAACTGGGCATGATATTCAAACAAAAGCAAAAATGACAGACACACATAACAAGGGGACCCATCCATCTCCACCCAAGGCCTGGGAGAACAACCAGGTTTTCAAAGCTTTATGGAATGCCACCATGGGTTTCAGGAGAGTTCTCATTCCCAAAGGCAGGCACTGTGACAGAGAAGGCATGGTTCCTGATAGAAGTTTAATCAAAGGGACTGGGAGCTCACCAACTCTGCCTGCACATACTGCTGGATAGAAACCACGGAAGACAGGCAGTCCCACAAATAACCTGGCCCTGTACCATGTAGAGCTTTATTGGTCATAACTAGCACCTTGATTTGCACCCGAAGCAGACTGGCAACCAGTGCAGCCTGCAGGGCAGAGGTGTCACATTGGCATACCAAAGCATGCACATCCCTGCCTATGTTGTTACCTTCTGGACTAGGTAACACTTTTGAGTGGTTTTCAAGGGCAGTCCCATGTAGAGCACATTGCAGTAGTCAAACCTTGAGGTGACTAGGGCTTGAGTGACCTGTTGTGCCCAAAAACTGGCTCACCTAAAGCAACCAAATCATTTTGAAGATAAAACATAATTTTATTTGCATGCATACAAGCAATAATACAGTATATACTGGACCCCCAGCAAAGCTTTGATACTTTGCTGAGCAGCCATATGGAAAAACAGAGGGCTTATATAACTTTGGCCCACTACATTGCAAGGCAAAGTAAGGCAAAGGCAAAAGAAAGAAAAAGGCAGACACAGTGGAAATTACAGCATGACATTGGAATATTTTAGATAAACACATACGGGTGACTTTATTATTATTTATCCCTTCCTACTAAGTCAGCATGCTACCCATACTATCTTTGAGGTATGGCCAGTGAATAGAAACAATTTGGTTTACTGGTCCACAGGTTCCTGACTGAGTCTTCTCCCTGTCACCACTCACAGTCAATTCAGTTTGCTGTGAATGGGCATCTCATAAGTTTGGTACATGTGTATCGGGGGGTGTACCTTTTACCACCACATACCGTACAAAGGGCCTCCCAATCAAGGAAAGGGCACAACTGATGTACTAGATGGAGCTAATCAAAAGCCCCCCTGGCCACAGATGCCACCTACTCTTCAACCATGAGCTGTGAGCCCAAGTGGGACCCCAGACTGCACACCACTCTTGAGTGGAGAAGTGCTACCCTATCTAAGTGTATGAATGGATCATCCTGGGATCCAGGGGACTCTATATCTGCAGCCACTCAGCTTTAGTAGGGTTGAGTTGGAATTGGTTCATCCCCATCCAGGTTTGCACAGCCTCAAGAGCCTTACTGGGCCAGACTGGGGTTGAAAGATATAATTGGGTATCATCAGCCTTACTGATGATACTGAACCCCAAACTAGAGGATGACATCACCCAGAGACTTCATATAGATGTTAAACAGGAGGGGAGAGAGGATGGTAGTTATCTAAAATTGTCGGGGCCAAGGCCAGCCTCTTGAGGACAGGGGCACCACTGCCTCCTTAAAGGCTGAAGGCCAGCTCTCAATGAGTCTGACAAACAGCAGTGACCCAACTGAAGGATACCTTCCATCAGTCACCTGGGGTGGCCCTCTTCAATAGGCCCAAACTCCCTGCCGGTGACAGGAGGTGTCACCCCCTGTAAGCCAAAAAGCAATCAATTTCTCCATAACAACAGACTAATGTTAATGTTCTCCACTACCAGATCACATATGAAAAGATCTAGTGTGTGGCTGCAGGTATGTGTTGGTCCATCAATGACTTGGGACAGATCCATGGTTGCCAAGGAGGTTACAAACTCCTGAGCCATCCTGGACTCAATGCCATTAGGTGGCAGGTTAAAGTCCCCAAGCAATAATAGCTTTGGAGACTCTATCACCAACCCAGTAATGGAATCCAGCAGTTCAGGCAGGGTTGCTACCAGGCAGCAGGGATGTGAACACACTAGCAGCAATCCCAACTGTTTCCTCAACCCCAAACCAGAGCAACATCTCTACATCTGGTTATCTGAAGAGTAGAGCCTCAGGAAGCCTGTAATGAGACCCTTCTTTGGGGTCTCATTCACCTTAGGAGCTCACATCTCTTCAAGGTAAAGCTCTTAGATGTGTCTTCACCCTTGGTATTACATGGGAATAAAATATCTCTCTGTGGCAATTTTCTCTCCGCACTATTCATGGTTATATGAATGTAAGGCCCCTGGCTTACACTGTTTTACCCACATTCCTGAGGTTGCCAAAAGAGAGACTTGAGTCGAGGCTTGGAGATTAAAATAACAGCATTTATTTTGGCCAAGACAAAGCTGGGTCGGATTTCTACAGACATCATGGCAGTGAATGTCTGCGAAGAAACCCACACACACACATCGCAAGTTTGGTGCTTATATAGGGTTTGCAAAGCTAGTAAAGAACATGAATGAACTCTTCTCCTAGTGAGAGGGCAAGGTTGCAAGGATACTGTATCTGCATTTCTAACCGGCTTTCTGTCTCCTAGTATGGTAAACAAGCTTTGCCATGCGTTATCTAAACCTAGTCCCCTTTCACCTAATTTCTAACAGCAAGCAGTTTCCAAAACCAGAATAGCCTTGGTTAAGCTAAGCTAACCCTTACATAAGCATGGTTACCTAAAGAGTGCCAATCATTTGAAAAATTACAGCTAAATGTCCAAAAAACTGCCCACACTGCAACTGTCAGGTTGTTTAGGCTGCAATCCTGTGTACACTTTCCAAAGAGACTGCTAGATTTCCATCTGAGTAGATGTGCAAGGAAGTGCACTATTAGTTCTTACTTTAGCGAAATTTAAATGAAAAGATTTGAGAACTTGCCATGCCGCAGAATGAAAAGACCCCAAAAGTCTGATAAGCAAAGCACATTACTTATGCATTGCATTAAATTTCAAGCTCTTCCTCATCCATCATTCATCAGCCATGCGTTCATGATAACCCAGGCTCACAAAGAATTCATGACACAAATTGTTGATAACTGGTATCATCAGCAAAATAGTGCAACAAGATGCAAAGACATGGCATCTGAAGCAATGTAATATATCATTCAAGGAGGCACAGACATTTTTATGTAAGAGCTTTCCTATAATGGTGAATATTTTGCTGTAATTGCATATTATGGCAAGTCAATTATTCATTAATATATATTGGCCTAAAAGCATGTATATGATGTATATGTATATGTATATGTATATGTATATGTATATGTATATGTATATGTATATATTCATCACTCTAATTCTGTTATACTCTTTTCAGTATAGCACGCAAAAAGCCAAAATACTCTGTCAAATGATTATAACAAGATGTTTTGATGCTCTTACCTGGTATTGACAATTGTGAAGCAGTACAAAGAAGACCACAACATTCAGGGAAGATTGGCATTCATTTTTCTGCTGGTATATATGAGATCAACCATATACATTCTTCAGAGTTATTCCAGAAAAGCAATTATGCCTCCTCACACTGTCTTCAGCCGATGATGTTATTGTCCATCAAATGTGATATTATTGATTTCACTCCATGAACTGAGTATCTTCTTCCTGTTGCTGTGGCATCTGGAAGGGTATGGGAACCATGGCATTTTTCCCCAGTCTCTGACACCCTGTAAACTTGCAAGATATACCTTTAAGGGAACACTGAGACAGCGTATGATGATAGGATTATTAAGGGTTATTATTAATTTTGCATAATAGGACCACATAATCAAAACTGAAAATACCTTGTAATCATCTGCATTCTGGAATGATGCATATATTTTATTTGTTACATAGCAACCGTCAGAATGTCATGTTCTGCTTCTGCTGATAAACTCCTATGTATGAAAGAAAGATGAGGTTTTGATAGAGTAAGCCGTCCTTTTAAGAAAGCAACTACAGGACTGAGTGAAAATGAGAATCCAAGAGTCAGCCAAGTTAGCAATGAGAGTTCCATTGATCAAAGGACAAAAGAAAATAACTACTCATAATGTCAGCTAGGTTTGAGTCCAAGACATTTATCCTAGAGTATAAGTTAATTGTCCAAGCAGCTAGTCACAGGAACAAAATTGATATATGCATTTGTACTAAGAGTAGAAAACATCCCAAAAGGTTCACATACAAAAGAGTTAATGAATCAAAACTGATCTCTCAAGCTAGAGAGTTGGGAGAGACTAGCAAAGCCAGATAAACCAATATTCTGACTAACCAATCAGGAGCAGAAAGTTCCACCTCTCTCTCAAGTGAGCATTTAAAAGGAAGACAGGACCTGCTCCGTCTTGCCTTGTTCTTTTGCTTTCCATCTCAAGAAGATTGAGAAGCAGCTCTTCTCACTCTGGCTCCACCAAAGTATGAACAGCACTCCAACCTAGATCCATGTGTCTTCAGGACCAGGACATGCCCATCCTAAGAGGGTCTCCACCCCACATGAAGTGAAAGGGGTGGGGACTTAGGGACATTGCTTCTTGGTGGGGTTTTCCGTGTTATGGAACAGCTTATCCTAAAGGATCAGGGCCCCTCCAACCTGCTAGCAGTCTTGTTCCCTCCAGTGTTTGAGGAGGGGTTGGAGAGGAGGGTTGGAGAATCAGAAGAATATTACCATCTAGGGAAATGTAGAGCTAGATCCAAATTAGAAATTTTGTGTGTTTGTTTTTGGAAAACAATATTATAGATAGATTTAAGCCTGATATTCTTAGTCCTATTTTGTTCTACTCTGTTGTAGATTTCTGTATATCGACCTGCCTGGAAGATTAACTTCAAGTGAAACCCTGCAGGATTCATGAATTTTTCCTTTTCCTTTTCTCCCATTGTCTTCAATAGGTCCTTAAATGTAATCAACATAGTAAACAACTTGTATCTTTTGAAATCAGCAGTCTCGTTCTGATAAGGAATTCAGTCTACCATGGACCCCAGATACTCTCTGTTTTACCCCTAATGGCATCCTGCTAGCAGTAGCCTCACTGTCTCCTGCTTCCTTTGCCTTTTTATTTTATTTTATTTTATTTTATTTTATTTATTTATTTATTTATTTATTTATTTATTTATTTATTTATTTATTTATCAAATTTCTATAACTGCCCATCTCCCCCTCAAGGGCGGTTCACAACATAACATCAATAAAATACAATAAAAACAACAATAAAAATATAAATACAATTAAATCCAAGTGGTAGGTGCTTCTTACAGTGACGTTGAACATATTTAAAATATTTGAGATATTTGAGGCGGCTCTAGGGAATCAGCCATCCCCAGGCTTGACCACTTTCCTTTTTGCCCCAGGCGAGATCACAGAGCCAAGTTTTTAATTTTTTCCTGAAGTATCTTGACTAATCCCCTTCTAACTCAGCAGCTTTCCAGTTTTATCATGATAGAACTGATCTTTCAAGGCATACTAAAAATATCTTGAGGATGGGGAAAAGAACAGAAAGTAACCTATTCAACTAGGTCATCAAGCCCTAAAAGACTATGAAACTACTAAAGATTCATGAATTAATTCATCTCTGGAGAACAGAACAGTAAGTGGGGGTGCTCCCTTTTTTCCAAGTAACTTTTTCAAACCTCTAAATTCAATTAAATCTAATTCAAAACATATTCCAACAGACACTGAGCTTATTCTTTCTTCTCCCCTAAAAGAAGTCTCTCTCTCAAACAGATCTCTGAACAGTCATGGACAACAAGACCTCCAAACTCTTCCCAAGAGTACATTCTCTTCTGGAGCTATTGGCAGAACAATGTTCACTTGTAGCCCATAAAGTGTCTTATCTGTATTGAATACACGAGAGAGAGAGAGAGAGAGAGAGAGAGAGAGAGAGAGAGAGAGAGAACGAGAGAGAGAGAACGAGAACGCTTAACCTTCTGGTACATCCTCACATCATTCCACTTGCTGAAAAGCACAAATCTTTGAGTTCAGTGGAGGTTATTTCATTACCTCCTGGGGAAGTTGACTGGCTACCCCTATCTAGAAACTGGATTCTTCCATGCCCTTCATGAGTGTAGCTTTTTTATTTGTTCTTCCAACAGTTCAAATTATGCTTGCTATTAACAACAACAGAACAAATGGACATAGATGGAGTTCTCATAAATTGGTTACACTTTCCCTGAGCCAATTCTTAGGTATACCAATTTCACAAGTGGACTTTGAAAGCTTCCTGCTTTCTCTGATGGCTACAGAGTTGTGCTTAAGTTAAAAACCTCAACCATTCCATCTGTGCTACTTAAAATCAAGAATTATCTGGCCTTTCTGGAAATCTATCCCAGGTATGTTTTTTCCCCCCGGAATTTAATATTAATCCTTTGCTTTCTAGCTCTGAGAGTAGGCATAACGCTAAAGCACGTAGCAGTACATTGAAACCAGCCCCAATCCCCTTCAGCTGATAAGACAACCTTGAATAACAGCCAAGATAACAACATTCTGATATAAATTTTGAGATAGATCTAGCAGAGAAGATTGAGCACAAGCCAACAAGGTCTGTATCCTGCAACAAGGAACATTCCCCAAGCTTTACAACCAATCCCAAAGGCTCCTAGTGATACCTTAACCTTGAATGGTAGTATACCTCCCACCCCAAATCCCCTGAAACCCATGGAATGATGTTTGGCCACACAGGCCTCCATATGGTTGTTATCACGGAACATTGCTGGCTACACATTAAATGCATGGATCCTGCTTTCACCTCATGTTGGGGACAATCTGAAATCCTTTTACAGGAAAATCCTTGTGAACCTATAGAATGAATGAATACACAAACATATCCAAGATGGCGACCAGGAGTCGACGCCGGCTACCGAGCTAAGGCAGGGTGGCCGGTTGGACTCCTGGAAATCCCTAAAAAGATCCCTTAGATTGATTACTTGCTGACCCCCTCTTAATAGCCAGCATATCTGGGTGTTGGGGGAGACCTCGGAATGGTGGTGCAGTGGCGGTGTGACAGAGGGAATGACTGGCAGCTGCGGTGAGCTGGGGAGGGCCCTGGAGGGCCTTGGAGCAGCCTCGCGGCAGAGCAACAGAGGAGCGGGAAGGTTCCCAGAGCTATACACCAGCACAGACAGGACAGCAAGCGGTGTGGTGACCCACGGACGCAGTGAGCAGGGGAAGGCCTTGGGGGGCTTGGAGCAGCCCCCATGGCTCCGAGGAAGAGCAACAGAGGTGCAGGGCACCAAGGCAGCTGGCAGCACGGTAGGCGGCTGGTGGCTGTGGCAATGGGAGGAAGCCTTGGAACAGCCTTGCGGTGGAGTGACAGAAGAGCAGAAGAGTAGTTACGGTGTTGGATTAACATCAGGAGACCCATTTCAAGTCCACCATCAGCCATGGAAGGTCCCTGTGTCACTTTTGGCCTCAAACTGTCTCTAAGCATATCCTACTTCATAGGGCTTTCATGAAGAAAAATTAGAGGAGGGGGTAATGTGCATGCCACCTTGAGGTCCCAGAGGGAAAATTACACACACACACACACACACACACACAATGTTTCCATGGATCATCTAACAGTTTTTAAAGAGATGTTTTCACTCTGCAAGGAAGTAAAGAATTTTGACTAACCGGGCAAGATTCAGGAGAGTATTAATTATTTCTATCAGTGCTATTATCTGATTAGGGCTACTGAATCTGGTCTTCAAAAATCGAGGTTGCTGTTAGATTAGATAGCAAAGACCTAGAATTTTCTGTGTATCTTTCCTGACACTGAGATGTCATCTGGATTTTTGCAGCCCAGATATGGTAGCCTTAATCTTTATATGTATTCACATATAAACATTCACAATGCAGTGTGTCACATCACATCTGTTGGCATAATTTTCAGCTTTTAATAGTTATATTATTGCTTTTAGACAGTGGTTTTAGAGCTCCTCCTAAAATGAATTCTTCAAAGTTGAAGCTTAATCCAGTCTTTATTACTTCTTTATGTGAGTTCTTAATAGAAATGAGATTCTAATAGCCAGAGTCTCACTACTCTGCTTTCAAAGCATTTGCAAAATTTCTCCTGCCTAGAGTTTAAATTAAAATATTATAAAATAAGGGGTGGGGAAAAAACTGTTTTCTTTAAGACTACAGTGAATTCTCTTTTACTTAACTTGGAATTAAATGTCATTAAGCAATGGAGTACTTATTTTTGAATAAATACCTATATTATTTGGTTTATTTGTTAACACATTATAAATATTTTGACGTCTTTCACCTAACCTTATATAAAATATGAGCAGAATCTGAAAGCTGACTGGAAGTGGCTTTTTTAAAAATGAAATTTATAATTAAGATTGATTGTACCATAGGAGTACAGTAGCTATTTATACCTAGGTATATATAAATATTTACCTAACCCCACAACATAATTGAACATATATGATTTCTGTGGTTTATAATTCTGATTATAGTAACCTGTTTATTCATTCAGTTCTTTTTATTGATCTGATAATAGTAGTACTAATAATAACAACAATAATAACAACTTTTTAAAAAGATTATATGAAAGTGTGCAGTTTTTCTTAAGGACTGTATAACACATTGCAGTAAAATGCCTATTTTTCTGTATCCCAATTATGTGTCAGAATTTGTTATGTTCATAATACTACCTGTACCTTCTCTTGGTGGAATATGGACAGTATGTTGGCTTGCAAAATAATCTCTAGATTAGAGATCCCAGCTTGCATAGAACAGTAAACTGTGCCAAAATGTGCCAAAACCGACCAGTACTGTCCTTACCATTACTAGGAAATGCTGCATGGGATACAGGGGGGGATTAAGTCTGGTGAACAATTTCTCTAAAAATATTATGTGTAACCAAATATCAAGATGGTGGCAGAGGTCAATATCTATGAACTCATCTGTTGATGACCATGTATGTATGATGTAGAACAGCCAGATTGGGAAACAGCTTTGTCCCCCAGGCTATTGGATTCTTGAATGCCAAATAGGTTCTTTTAGGTGAAATATGTTGGATATGTAAAGAATGTATATTTTATAGTAATTATGGATTTTTATTAGTATTTTAATGTTTGACTGAAATTGTGAGTTAAAGAATGTATATTTTATAAGAATGTATATTTTATAAGAATGGGTATTTTATAGTAATTATGTTTTTTATTATTATCATTAGTATTTTATTGCTTGAGTGAAATTGTGAGCCAACTGCAATGAAATTTCATTCTATTGTGCACTTGTATAGTGTATAGTGGGATGACAATAAAGTTATTATTATTATTATTATTATTATTATTATTATATTATTATGACATATGAAAGATTGTGACTTAGAATACAAGAAGATTAAATGCTAAAATCTGACTAACAAAAGAAAGAAAAATAGATCTGCTGATCTCTGTGAAACTAAATAAATATCTGCATTGCCAGGTTCTCATATCATGAGTATGGGTCACCAACGTATCTGTAGGACAGAGAAGGGCATTGTCTTCTATTCACCTCCAGCCTACCATGAATATAACCCCTGCTAAAGTTTTCCTGTTTCAAAATGAAATAGTATTTTATGGATTATTTAGAAATTATCTTTACAGCTGTATGTCTTGATGTGAATCATGGATCTAGGAACCTATCTTTTTAGGCCTCTAATTAACATAAAGACTCTCTCAAGTCAAGCTCCTGGTCACTACATAGACACATCCATCTGTTTTTTGGCAACCATACAGATGTATTTCTCTCCAGGACTATTTTTTTTAACTCAGTCTAGGTTTCAACCCTGTAGGTTTTTCTTTCAAACAACTAGCTGAGCCTGACCATACTTAGGTTTTATTCATGATCACCAATTGGGATCGGCGCTAATACTCACTGTGACAGGCCTGATTGAAAGACACAAGATTGAAAGAGAGTGATTCTTGAGATATGCATGAGGAAACTTCTGAAAGTTTCCATCTGTGTGTGTCTGTTTGTGTGCTGTTGTCTGTTTGTATATGTGCATATGTGGATGAACAAAGAAGTTTGGAAAACTGTTTCACTGAATTTCTTAAGGGGAAACTGAGATTTACTCTTAGCATTCTAATAATACAGCTTTATAGGCATTCTTCTCCTCCTTCTCCCCCCCCCCACTTTTATGTCATGGTTCATAGAATCAACTGTATATGGCCCTGACTTTGTATTTCCTACAGTACCGAAGTCCCAGTATCAAGCTGAGCTCTTGTGGAGAATGACCGCAAATTATCTGCAAAGTTGCAAACTTACTGCAAAAAAAAAAAGCATATTTCCTCAGGGGAAAAAAATCTCCAAAGAAATTTTCTTGAGACAAATGGACAAGCAAAACCCCAAGCAAATAATGTAAATCCACAGAGAGAAGCAAAACAATATGACCATCATAACATTGAAAGCTGCTTTTGTATTACATTACATAAAAATGCAAGATCCTATCCATGACAAGTTCCTGCTAGATTCACATAAGAGCCCTGATTAGATCAGTCCAAAAGATTTTAGTACTCTGATGCATCAAGAAAGGAAAAGACAAAAGACAGGCACACAAATTGTATCAAGCATAAATAAAAGTTGTATTTTCTCATCGGATTCATAGCAGCAGCCCTTTCAAGGTGAAAGAAGTCTATTCATGCGGATTCATGGCAGATACTAAAAGTAGCTGCACTGGACTATTTAAAAAAAAAGTCAAGGAAAATTGATTCTTAATATCAATCAATCACTCTTCCCTGTTTCAGGTGTGTACAGGACAGCCTGGGGAGTGGGGAAGAAAAGGAAAGATGCTTTCATTAGCTAGAAAAAATAAAAAATAATACATTTCAATTTATTGGAAGAAAATTCTGATTTCCAGTGAGATTACAAGGCTAAATATACCTGATTAAGGAATGTCTCATTGGCAAGTCAAGATTTGCAAGAAAGGGAAATAATTATAGGAGCTTCTCAGAAGCAGGCCTGTCCAAAGCAGAAATAACAATATAGCTACATAGGCAGTTTTCTATCTTATCTGGAAAATAATATTGGAGAAATAACACTTTTTTTTTCATCTGGAGTGTAAGCTTTCTCAGCAGTGGTTCCATACTACTTGGCATCTGAAAGTTAGTCTCTCCTGAAATAAAGGATCTCAAGATAATGTTGGCAGGTTTAAGGTAAAGGTACAGTGGGGCAAAAAAGTATTTAGTCAGCCACCAATTGTGCAAGTTCTCCCACTTAAAAAGATGAGAGAGGCCTGTAATTGACATCATAGGTAGACCTCAACTATGAGAGACAAAATGAGAAAACAAATCCAGACAATCACATTGTCTGATTCGGAAAGAATTTATTTGCAAATTATGGTGGAAAATAAGTATTTGGTCAATATCAAAAGTTCATCTCAATACTTTGTTATATATCCTTTGTTGGCAATGACAGAGGTCAAACGTTTTCTGTAAGTCTTCACAAGGTTGGCACACACTGTTGCTGGTATGTTGGCCCATTCCTCCATGCAGATCTCCTCTAGAGCAGTGATGTTTTGGGGCTGTCGCTGGGCAACACGGGCTTTCAACTCCCTCCAAAGGTTTTCTATGGGGTTGAGATCTGGAGACTGGCTAGGCCACTCCAGGACCTTGAAATGCTTCTTACGAAGCCACTCCTTCCTTGCCCGGGCGGTGTGTTTGGGATCATTGTCATGCTGAAAGACCCAGCCACGTTTCATCTTCAATGCCCTTGCTGATGGAAGGAGGTTTGCACTCAAAATCTCACGATACATGGCCCCATTCATTCTTTCCTGTACACGGATCAGTCGTCCTGGTCCCTTTGCAGAGAAACAGCCCCAAAGCATGATGTTGCCACCCCCATGCTTCACAGTAGGTATGGTGTTCTTTGGATGCAACTCAGCATTCTCTCTCCTCCAAACACGACGAGTTGTGTTTCTACCAAACAGTTCTACTTTGGTTTCATCTGACCATATGACATTCTCCCAATCCTCTCCTGGATCATCCAAATGCTCTCTAGCAAACTTCAGACGGGCCCGGACATGTACTGGCTTAAGCAGGGGGACACGTCTGGCACTGCAGGATCTGAGTCCCTGGCGGCGTAGTGTGTTACTGATGGTAGCCTTTGTTACGTTGGTCCAAGCTCTCTGCAGGTCATTCACTAGGTCCCCCCGTGTGGTTCTGGGATTTTTGCTCACCGTTCTTGTGATCATTTTGACCCCACGGGGTGAGATCTTGCATGGAGTCCCAGATCGAGGGAGATTATCAGTGGTCTTGTATGTCTTCCATTTTCTAATTATTGCTCCCACAGTTGATTTCTTCACACCAAGCTGCTTGCCTATTGCAGATTCAGTCTTCCCAGCCTGGTGCAGGTCTACAATTTTCTTTCTGGTGTCCTTCGACAGCTCTTTGGTCTTCACCATAGTGGAGTTTGGAGTGTGACTGTTTGAGGTTGTGGACAGTTGTCTTTTATACTGATAACAAGTTCAAACAGGTGCCATTCATACAGGTAATGAGTGGAGGACAGAGGAGCCTCTTAAAGAAGAAGTTACAGGTCTGTGAGAGTCTTGTTTTTTTAGTTCCATATCATATTGAAAAAAGTGGAACTGAGATTTATTTATTTATGTATGTATGTATGTATGTATGTATGTATGTTCAGGAGATACAGAAAGGCTAGATTGGTACACAAATTTGGGCAGAATAAAAATGACATCCATCCTGGCTTAGCAAACATGCAAACCTGCCAACAAGGGTCGTGGTGGCTCAGCTGGTAAGACACCAGGCTTGTCGATCGGAAGATTGCAAGTTTGGAGGTTCGAATCCCTAGCCCTGCGTGCGGAGTGAGCTCCCGCACTCGCCCCAGCTCTTGCCAACCTAGCAATTCGAAAGCATGCAAATGCAAGTAGATTAATAGGTACCACTTCGGTAGGTAGGTAACAGCGTTCCGTGCGCGTCATGCGGCCACATGACAGTGGAAGCGTCTTTGGACAATGCTGGCTCTTTGGCTAACAAACGGAGATGAGCACCGACCCCTAGAGTCGGACACGACTGCACAAATGTGCAGGGGGAACTTTACCTTTACTATCCAGCTCAGTACTGCATTTTTGGCAACTGTTCAGGAATGTACAACCTTTTCTGGGTTAGATGTTATGGAGAAGTAGATGTTGGTTTCATCAGCATATTAATGGCCTCTTGCCCCAGAAAGCCTGATGACATTACAGTATAATTTTCAGGGTTTCTACATACACTTATCCCAGAGCTTTCCAAACTTTTCATGTTGGTGACACACCTTTTAGACATGCATCATTTCGCGACACAGTAATAACAGGGCTTCCCGCCCCCCCGGCCCACGCGATTGGCTCCCACCTGCAAACCCTGCCCCCCCTGGTCCATAGAAAAATTGTCTTCCAGGAAACCAGTCCCTTGTGCCAACTTATATTTATATTTATTTATAAATATATTTATATTTATATTCATTTATATTTTTAAAAATATATGATTTGTATTATAATCTTTTGCCTTTTCCTTTCTTGAGGAATTCTTCCACAGCATCCACAGCTTGTTGGAACCTCTTGCCTTTGTTAATTTTGATCATTTCTTCTTTGTGGGCATGGTAAGGCTTCAGATGCTCTACTTTAATCCAAGCATGGTCTTCAGCTCCGAAAAACTTCACAAAGAAGCACTTCTTCCCACATGGTTTCTTCAGGTCCTTAGGTGGGTTAACAATCTTTCCTGGCCAAGGAGGATATCAGCCCAGCTTCCCCCAGACCAAGTCTCCCAGCCGCAGGTTCACAGGCGGCACTACTGCTGCCGCTGCTGCCGCTGCTATCTTCTGGACCCAGCTGGCACCATTGCTGCACCTCGGCCACAACCCCCTCCTCACGCTGCCCACCCCCTTGCGACCCCTGGCCCACTCGCACTGCCACCGCTTCCCTCCTCCTCCTCCTCCTCCTCCTCCTCCTCCTCCTCCTCCATGGCAGGCTCACGTACCACCTGCTCCTCCTTCTCCCTCAGGCAGGATGGCTCAGAAGAGCAGTGAGGGGAGGCAGAGGGGAGCCCTGCGACTGCTCCCAGTACCCACTTACCAACACGACACGGCAAGGGCTGGGCTGGCTTACAAATTGGATTCCCCTCGGCACGCCCATGCAGCAGGTGGGTGGGGGCCAATTGGGCCTTGCACTGTTTGGCCCACCTCTCTGCCCTCCTTTAGCCTGTGCTGATTGGCAGGGGTGCCTCTTCTTCTGGGTCCCCTCCAATCAGCGCTTCTGGCTCATTTGCTGACCGCAGCTTCCTGTTGCCGGCTCTTCTTCAGAGTCCAGCATGGCAGAGGCCCCAGGCATGATCCCGACACCAGGCAACACACCAGGACACTTCAGGTGACACAGTAGTGTGTCACGACACACAGTTTGGAAAGCTATGACTTATCCAATACTGTTTTCTACAACCATCCCTTGCAGCAGAAGTGGAGCCACTATAGAACCAGTGCCTTCAATCCCCACTTCAGGGAATTGATTCAAAAGTATGAACTTTTTGAAAGCAATAAGAATCTTAAAAGTGGATAGATAGGTAAATAAGTAAGTAACCTACCACATTAGATTTACATTTCCATATGGGAAGAAAGACTAGACCAAGCATAATCTTCCTTGCCTTCCCATAAATATTAATATCCATTAACTTAGAAACTCAAATCTAAAATGAAAAAGTGGATCTGAACTTTTGTTAGAAACTCTATAACCCCTGCTTCTTTCTCCTGTATTATTCTGACAGGCTTTATATACAGAAAGAAACATACAATTTTGGAGTAGGTGCAAAAGTTTAAAAGAAAATATAGTGCTGAGACCCTTTGAAATATGGGAAAGGAAGACACTATTTTTAAATGTTCTTAAAATCTTAAGCAGGAAAATGTGATATGAACTTTATTAGATCCCAGTGTTTAAAATAGAACCTTGGCATGAAACATGCATAATTATAAAGCAAAACACATTTTTTCCAATTTGTCTTTCTCCTGCATACATGCTTGCAGGATAACCCAACAGCTACCAGGAGCTAGTGGAATAAGCCACATTTATGCACAGTGAGCCTCAGTGTTCTGAAAATTGTCAAGTATAGAAATTAGATTCAAATTTGAAAAGTTCATAATTCAGAAAAGTCTGCTTAGTGTCCTTTCCCAATGTACCAGCACAAGCATCTTAACCACCACTTTTCCGAGGTTCTATCTATAAGTGAGAGCCAGTTTGGTGTAGTGGTTAAGGTATCAGACTAGAAACTAGGAGACTGTGAGTTCTAGTCCCACCTTAGGCACAAAGCCAGCTGGGTGACATTGGGCCAGCCACACACACTCAACCCTAGGAAGGAGGCAATCTTCTGGACCAGTTTCTTCCGTTTACTCTGAGTCTCAGCCCTATCTGTTGCTGTTTTAGGTCTGGTAGACTTAGATTTAGTGAAGGCCCAATTTGGATATCCACAGGCCTTCAGAGCTGTTCTCAGGTGCTGATTTTCATTCTTTTTGGAATCCATGGAGGTGGGGATGGTTTCTGCTCTGTGTGACAATGTCCTGATCACTCCTAGTTTGTGCTGCAGTGGATGGTGGGAATCAAACATCAGATATTGATCTGTGTGTGTGGGTTTCCTGTAGATCCCTATTTCTAGCTTGCCACCGGTCCCAATGAGGACTTCAGAGTCTAGGAATGCCAGTCTGTTGTCCTTGGTGTCTTCTCTGGTGAACCTAATGTTGGCATCTATGGTGTTTATATGGTCCGTGAAGGCCTGTACTTCCTGGGCCTTGATTTTGACCCAGGTGTCATCCACATACCTGAACCAGTGGGTGGGCACCGTTCCCTGGAATGTGTTGAGTGCTTTCTTCTCCACTTCTTCCATGTATAAATTGGCCACAATGGGTGACCATCCCCACCTCCATGGATTCCAAAAAGAATGATAATCAGCACCTTAGGACAGCTCTGAAGGCCTGTGGATATCCAAATTGGGCCCTCACTAAATCTAAGTCTACCAGACCTAAAACAGCGACAGATAGGGCTGAGACTCAGAGTAAACGGAAGAACCTGGTCATTCCTTACATGGCTGGCGTGTCTGAAAAGATAAAACGGATATTTGGCAAACACCACATACCTGTATATTTCAAACCCACCAACACACTGAGACAGAGGCTTGTACACCCCAAAGATCAAACTACAAAACACAAGAAAAACAATGTAATGTATGCAATCCAGTGCAGTGAGGAGTGCTCTGAACTCTACATTGGAGAAACCAAACAACCTTTGTACAGGAGAATGGCCCAACACAGGAGAAGTAACACCACAGGACTAGAGTCAGTAGTTTATCTTCATCTAAAGGAAAAAGGACACTCATTTGAGGACATTAATGTTCACATTTTAGACAGAGAAGATAGGTGGTTTGAGAGAGGGGTCAAGGAGTCCATTTATGCCAACTTGGAAAATCCTTCCTTGAATAGAGGTGGGGGGCTCAGGCACAATCTTTCCCCTATTTTCCTTCCTGCTTTGTCTTCTGTGCCTAGGAAGATTAAGACCATTTCACAAGCTCAACAGCAGCATGGTAATCTTAACGATCCTCCTTTGGATGATAAAGGGACGTAGAAATAACATCTCAAATAACCATGACCTAGCCCCAGGTGCAAGGTCACACAGCCACCCTAGAAACATATTTAAGGATTCCCTTACTAACTTTGCTCAGACTGAAGAAGCTTCTTGGATAAGGAGCGAAACGTTTCCACTGAGAAAATAGAAATCCAGTTGACATGATTCAAGCTACAGACTGTTCCACCTGGATGACTGAGAACCTTCATCGACATATTGTAAGACTGATTTTATTCATTCATTCAATCAATCAGTCAATTTATACAGCCACCCAATTTAAGATTACTCTGGGCAGTTTACAACAAATTTAAATCAAATCAAATCAATTTTTATTTGGTCATAGACCAGCAAATAAAACAGAAGATTCACATCTGATTAGAATAAAAGAAAAAAAAGACTTAAAATTCTAAAAAAATCTAAGAAAAATTAGAAGAGATATTGCAGCGTGCTGTACAAATTATAGAGCAATATTTAGCTGTGGTCAATGAAGTAAAATCAGATTGGTCTGATACAAACAGCTTGAGATAAAAAGAATCCGAACAACGTGGATGTTTAGGGTTTTTTGAGATTGAAATTGAGATAATTCCTGGCAAGCATCTGCATAGAGAGGACAATATAAAATGACATATTCCATGGTTTCACTTACTCCTCTACCACATGGGCACAGTCTTTGGTCGAAAGGGATATTTCGATATCTCCCTTCAATAACAGCTGTTGGAAGGGCATTGAATCTAGCCCAAGATAAGGCCTTTCTAAATTTTGGAATCGTTATGCAGCTAAGATATCTGGCTGGTTGGAGAAGATGTACAGAGTGGCCCAAAAAATGTTTTTAGGTAAAACTGATAAATCTGATTGTAGCTCTAAATTGATGGCCCATTGTTTGAGATCAGCCCAACAATATGATGGCTGCCCCTGAAAAGCCATATAATTGCAGTTTGGTGTGCATTGCCTGGCACCAAGAGGATTGAAAGCTATCGGTCATAATCAAAGGGGCCAAGCCAACTGGGAAAAAAGTAAGCTTAAGCCAGTAAGAAAAAGTGTAAATCCAAGCAGAAGTTTCTATTTTTAGTAGGCCAGCTTCACGGCGAAGCACCACATTGAGGACGCAGCGAGGTACTTGAAAGATAGATCTTAGAAACTTGGATTGGACTCTTTCAAGAGAAAGGAACGACCTGTAGGGGCCCAACTGAGCTCCAAAAAGGAGCTGAGCTCGGATCTTAGCTGAGAAAACTTTAATCACTGCTGGTATATGTTGAGCTCCTTTGGAGAAATAGATTGTAGTGCGGCCATTGTTTTTTGTACATTCAGGCTGACATAGTTGACATGGAATTTGCAGTTACCCATGGCATGAAAAACAATCCCCAAATATTTAAAGGTCTTAACTTGCTCTACTAAATCTCCCGTTGGGGGAGTTGGGCAGTCATATAAATTTAATAAAATAAATAAAATAAATGATTGTTTAGCCACCAGACATGTGCCTTAGGGCACTTGGCAAAAACCATAACCTTGGTTTTTGAGTAGTTTATTTCCAGCCATTCTTCTCAGCAGTGCTCAGCAAGCAAGAGTCTACCATGGTAGAGATGGGCGGGGATAAATCCAAATAATAAATAAATAATAAATAAATAAATAAGCATACAGAGCTCCCACTTCAGGCCAATCTGTGTCTGAGAAAGCAACACGGCATCATCTGCATATAAAAGAACAGAGATGTGTCTATTTCCCAGTTTTGGGGGATGAAGATGTGGGCTATTCAGTTTGTCTACAAGAGAGTTAATATATAGATTAAAACTGACTGGAAGGGGTCTATATAATCCGTTTCATCCAGAATCCTCTGGAGCTGCAACGCCACCACTTTCTCAACCACCTTCCCTAAGAAGGGAAGGTGGGAAACTGGACGAAAATTGTAACATTCCTTTTCATGTTCCTAAACTCAGTGCCTTTTGAAATCACAGCCATTGATACTGCATTGAAATATATCCTTTGGCTCACAGTGGTAGTATTTGCTTATTTCACTGCAGTCCTATGGCAGAAGCCAACAGGTTTTTATACATGCTCACTATATTGAATATAAAGCAATGGCTCATGTCATTTAACCAGATTGCTTCCAAATGTTAATCTTTTCTATTTGGAAACAGAATTATATTCAACAGTCGTACCTCTTCACAGTAAAGATAAAATGGATTCTATTATACTAAATAGGCAAGCCTCCCAGATGGCAGCCATTTTGAAAGAGGACTCACAGTACGCTCTCAGAATGTCAAAATGTGTCCACTGCTTGGTAAGGAATTAGTCCATTTTAGTGACTCTTAAAGCAGCTGCAACTTTTTTTTCCAGGTTCAGAGAGCAATAATTCTGCTTTAATGAATAGCAGAGAAGTGCTATGCTTAAGTGGGCTGAAAATAATTTCTTAATCATTTTCAAAACACACAGTGCCTTAATTGCTAATTCTGTGTTTTTAATATACATATGTTTTAAATGGATCTAGATTATTGAATTTGCCAATTTTTTTGAAAGCTAAACTGCTACTTATACTAATCAGGTCTGGGCTGATGACATGTGATGTAATGAAGCCTGCACTGAAGGGCAATATAGGACAGAGTGCTAAATAATATAATTTGAATTCCTTTAAATTGGAAGGAGAATGCATATAGCTAATCTCCTTGGCATTTTAAGGTTATGAGCAAGAGTGCTGATGAGAGTTCACAGTATGTAATTTATCTGAATTGTCAAAAAGCCATTCATAATATGCCACATGACAGGAAACTACATGATTCACTGGGTAAACCTCAGAGATTGATAACAGTTCACAGAGATGGATAGTGGTCTGGGTCCAAAGAATGAAAGAGTAGGCTTTGACTGTAAGTGATAAAGAGAGGAAGCTTTTGAGTATTTTCTCCTTATGAACTCAAAGGATACGAGAGAAAAATAATTTGGGGGTGAGGGACAGGGAGAAGACCTTGTTCTTATGTACATTTGCTTTCATAGTGGGCTTGTATGAATTTTGTAGATGCTTGGAATTATATAAACCCATTACATGTTAGAATCTGCATTAGTGGGATAATACCCTGGTGAGTGGTTTATTTTTTAAACTGATCCTTAAATTTAGATTTCCCTATGACTTTTATAAGTGTGTCCATCCATCCATCCATCCATCCATCCATCCATCCATCCATCCATCCATAATGCATACTTGTAAAACACACAAATTACCCAGATGGGATGCTTTCCAAAAATAATTTTCTCCAAAGCTCGCTTTTTCTCCATAACTACATCTAGTATTTAATTATGTTTTGTTGATTTGTTTGCAACTTTCCTAAATGTTCATCAGAAAATGATGAACACTATTAACGTCTGCCACAGTGGAGTTCATTTTGGCATATCATATCAGTTTGGTTCCCTAGACATCTGGGGAAGATTGTATTTGTTTCTTTTTGGGGAGTGCATGGTTTATGTTTTGTTTTGTATCTATAATACACAAGTGCTTTCAATAGTCCTTCTGTTCCTATTTGGACAGAGCTAAGTGGATTAAGCAAGCAAGTTCTTGGATTTGTTTTTATAAATATAATATATATATATATATATATATATATATATATATATATATATATAGCATTTCTGTAAGATTGTTCAGTATTCATACACAATCAATGTTTTACTTTTACTCATTAACCATCCTGTAAGACAGGCCAATTTAGAAGAAAGCCCCCTCCCCAATAGATAGATGATAGATGATAGATGATAGATGATAGATGATAGATGATAGATGATAGATGATAGATGATAGATGATAGATGATAGATGATAGATGATAGATGATAGATGATAGATGATAGATGATAGATGATAGATGATAGATGATAGATGATAGATGATGGATGGATGGATGGATGGATGATAGATAGATAGAGTGCTGGACTAGAACTCGGGAAAAACTGAGTTCTAGGCCTCCCTTAGACATGAAAGGCTGGGTGACTTTGGGCCAGTCATTCTCTCTCAGCCCACCTCATCCCTTGTTGTGGGAAAAATTGCAGACACACTTCCTATAGAGATATGTAATCAATATGTGCACCAGTATCCCATTAACTATGTTCCCCAAGCATGAGTTTATTTCACATTTACAAATAAAGATGTTGCATTCATACTTTAGAGTGTTTACAGCTCTAATCCTTAGTGAATAGACAACAAACTTCTTTATGAAGTATGAAGTAACTTTCACTACATTACATTCTAGGTAAGTATTTTAGTATGCCAAATCTCTAAACTTGGCAAATGAAATGGACAATCTTTACTGCAAATAGACACTCATTCATTTTCTTTTGCCCAAATCGATCCTTTTCCATTATTAATTTGCTTCTTATAAAATGTAACATGTGCATTTTTGTATGTTGTATACAGTACATCCTAGAAAGCTCTATATACAGTACTTTATATTAATTCAGGAAGCGCAGTAGTTGATATAAGAAACCCAATGTTTGCATTAAAAAGCTATTAGAAATGTTTTATACCAGGAGCTATGAGAGATTTTATTAAAGTATAAGATATTTGTCATAACATCTAGCATAAACAATGCACAGCTATTTTTTTTAGACACAGTGTAAAGCAGTGTTTCTCAACGTTGGAAACTTCAAGTTGTGGACTTCAGGTCCCAGAATTCCCCAGCCAGTACTGGTTTAAAGGGATCTCTGAGTCTACAAGTAGTTTACAGCCAGCCAACAAACCAAATTAAGTAGAGCAGTCTGGAAAACAACAGAGATAACATCTCTGTTGCCTCAATGAACTTAAGTACATAAGTTTATTGATGCAACAGAGGTGTCATGAACGAAGACCACTTATGAAAACCAATGTCATTGTTGTTTTTATTTGCAACAGCAGCTTAAATGATAAATATGGTGTCCCTTTAAATGATCCCATTGGCTTGGATCTATATCCAAGAAATATGTAACTAAGGGGATGAAGCACAACTGTGGTTGTTTGCCGTGTTTTCCTTCTTCCCTCAGGGGGCCACAAGGAATGTTCCAGTGATGTCATGATGTTACTGGATTTGGCGAAAATTTACGAATCAGTTTAGAGGTTATTGTAGGTTTTAAGAAATGAATGGATGTTTAAATTAATCTCTTGGTAATAAATTTGACCAACAAGATTCTCATAGTCTTCTTTAACTAGCTTTAGTGAAATGAAATGGATTTCCTTTAAATTTTCAGCAACTGGTTTACAGTACTTTCATTTTAGAATCCAACTTTTCAGTTTGTTAGGAGAGGACTTTTGTTGAGATTCTTAGTAACTGCTCTTCTGCAAACTAGTGAGCTGGCTGCTCTCTTCACAGATAAACCAGGAATTCCCAGGTATCTGTAATTTTTCCACCCATATTTCAGATCTCAGGCTATGGACACTCATCTTGTTTCTTATTTCTCTTGAAATGTGAAAGTGTTTTGAATCACGTGCCTTTGGCCTCTTCTCAGTTTGGCACTGCTTCTCTGTATGTGCCTTGGTTCCACATGAACCTGCAAACTGTGGGTTGTGCAATTATGCTTTATAAAGACATCGTGTGTGAATGTATGTGTGTATTCAAGTTGTGCAAATGGACTAATTCAGTAACTAAGTTAAACATGTTGTATGAATGAAGTAAATATTTGATTTCTCAGATGTACTGCAAAGCAATACGATTATGGACAGAAAAGGACCAATACCATCCTGATAGAAAAGAACACACCTAAGACTATGTTCAAAATATAAACTTAACCTCCCACGAATAATGTGAAATGGAGAAAGATCACTGTTATCACAAAAAAAATGGAATCAAGAAGTATTAAAAGAAATCTTACCGTGCACATAATCTTTATTGAATTGGGATCCACTTGTCTCAGTGTTGACTTGGGCTGGCATTCATAAATTTTCTTTCTGAACATTTTCTCTATGCCTCCAAACATTGCCTTCATTGTGCACATAGCAAAAATATAATAAATGTAGGCTGCCTTACCTATCCAATTGGTCATGGTGCTGTAAGTGCAGAATGCATTATAACTTAGATGACATCAATCCAAAGCTTACAGCTAGATAAATGCCACTTCTTTTATTTGAAAGGCACTTTGAAAAGAACTTTGAAATGAAATACAAATCCATGTAAGCAAACACTAAAATGAACCACCTCCCTCTTGAAAATGTCTACAAACCATATAAAACACAATAATTAAAAACAGAATTAGATTCCCCGATACCATTTTGCCACTTCTTTTACTGATTGAAGATTATGCTAGTAAAACAAGAATAAATCAGGGATTTATTGAATCTTGTAAAGATTTCCACTGAGATTTAGCTGCCTAAGCCAGCTCCAAAGGTAACTTTGGAGTCGTTTGTAATGAGATGGGTGGTGAAGAAATACAATAAATAAATAAATAATTTTGGCAACTTTTGGATGTGATCCATCTTGTATACAAATGTAAATACATGAGCAGGCCTTGGGCTAAAATATAAGAGAAACAGCATCAAGAAAATAAGTTCCTCCATGCACATCAGTGATTCCAAAAGAGGAAACTAGAAACAGATGGCTCTGATGAGAAGATAAGTCTTCCTTGACATTAAAGTCAAACCACCTTACCTTCTGATTCTACAATCAGCAGTTTAAAACAAAATGCATGCTAGACTCAGTAGAGTTAGTAGACATTAATATAAAGTCTACAGCAAACATCTAAAAGAAAAAGACAAATCCACAGAGAAAAATTAAAGACAGCCTGGTTCTTGCTGGATTGGATAGCTGTATTTATTTTTCTTAGAAAGTTTGTTGGCCTGTTTTTCCCTACTGTTAATTATCTTTTGGTGCATTTTAAAATTGTATTTGCTTCTAACTCTTAATTTTCTTCTAAGCTGATGCCTTTTTGGAAAAAAAGTATTCAACCCCAATTTGCAGGTGACTTGCAACATAGAACTGAAATATATTTTGGCCTAATCTGTCAACTGGAAAAGTGCAGCACATAGGAAAATGTCTATACCTACAAGGATTATTGGTCCACTTGACTCAGCAGTGTCAGTAGTAGCAGCCCACTGTGCAGAACTTCAAAAGGGCACTTTGGTTCAACCAGTTGTTGATCAAAGCATCTTTTCTAAGTGAAACACCAATCTGAAACAGCACTATCCTTCGAAGGGTTGAACTGGAGTGACCATTGTGCTTCAATCCGCATGATTGAATATACTTTTTTGAAGTATGCAAATATATATTGAAAATTGAAAATACAAATATACTTTGTTGTAAACCGCCCAGAGTCCCCTTTGTGGGGGGAGATGGGCGGTGATAGAAGTTGGATGGATGGATGGATGGATGGATGGATGGATGGATGGATGGATGGATGAATGATTAAAAGTGTTTCTGCACATGGTTCCCATACAAACAAGGACACTGTCTAGAACTGATGCCTTTGGAGTATTCTAGGAAATGGTAGCCATATAGGATACTTGAACATTTCTTTTTTATATATAAGAATTTTATTAAGTTTGAAACAAAGATAAAAACTACAAAAAGCAAAAAACTACAAAAAGGGGAAAAAAACTAAAAAAGGGTGGAACAAAAGAAAAAAGAATTTTGAAGATTACATAAAAAAGTGACTTCCGACTTTCAACAACAAGAATATACAGCAATTTCCATAATCAATCCCTTGCTCTATATCAAACCAAGGTCACATTATTTCTATAAATCATTCCATTAACACATTATAAAAATCACTAAATACAATTGCTCCTTCCCCTTATATTAAAAAAGGAAAAATATATATAAACCTCCAAATCAACTTCCCCCCCCCAAGAAAACAACATTAATTCAATTATTTCCTTCCTACTACTATTCTATACATTTCTGTACACTACAATAAAAATCAAATTATAAAAAAATATAAATTGTCTACTTTTATAATTAAAAATACTATAACAATCTTAACCCTTTAAAACCTAAAACCAAGCAATTATTATTATACCTCATAAATCTTAAAAATCAAACAAATCTTAAAAGCAATCCAGTAAATCTTAATCCAAATCATTAAAGAAAAATAGAATCATACAAGCCTTAATATCAATCCGGATAAATATTCTTAAATCTTTACCTGACTTCAAAATATACCAGAGCATTTACATATCTCCATATTACACACAAGGCATTTTTCATACAGAAATTAAACAGCCCAACTGCCTCCCTTAGAAACTCAGACTTCTCAGCAAAAAACCTCCCACAGAACACAGCCACTTCTTTCCCACAACATTCCATCAGAAAAACAATTCTATTTGTAATTTGCAACTCAGAGTATCCCTTTAACCCCTTCAAAACCCCTTCCCCCATTTGGGGGAGATGGATGGTCATATAAATTTAAATAATAAATAAAATAAAACCAAAATGTAATTGTCGCCTGGCATTTCAACAAAGGCTTCAATCTCACTGTCAGTAGACACATCTCTATCTTTGTTAAAATCTTCATCTTCTTCCACAATGTCCTCAGCCAGATGACACATTTTAAAGCTGATATTTTCTGCAATATTCCAAATATCTTGCAGAAACATCTGCAAGAAAACAAGGCTCAGAGAGCACCAAGGACTCCACAGAGAGACTATTGTTTGATGCCCAAGTTATGGACTTATACCATTTGTTACTTGACCAAAGCTGCCACTAAATTTTCACGGGGTTGGCCCTGGAAAAGAAAGAGTTATATGGCAAATATTATTCCATAGTATACTAACTATGACTCTTTCTGAGGTGACTGGACTTGGCAAGAGTTATAATGCTTTGGTTTCAACAGATCTTGACTATTGCAATGCACTCCATGCAGTTGCCCTTGAAAACTGTCCAGAAATTGCATTTGTTAGAAGTTACGGTGGCCAAGCTCAGTGCAATGTACAAGGATATGTTTATACTGAAAGATCTGCACTGGCCTCCAAATGCCTACCAGTCACAATTTAAGGTCTTAAAGATTTAGGACTTGACTACCTGGCAGACTATCTTCTCCTATGAACCTACCAGTTACTTAGATCAGCAGTAAAACCCTTTTGAAGATGCTCCTATTGCCAGAAGCTTGGTTGTTATGTGGAGACAGCCTTCTTCTGTGTGGTTCCAGTCTGTAGAATGCTGTCCCTAGGAGATGTGTTTGGCCCCCACTCTTGCAGTAATTAGGAAAATGACAAATACTCATCTTTCCCCAAATTTCTAACTATTAAATTGATTTTAACAGTCTTGGTTTTAATTGTCTTGGTTTTATTGTCATGTTTTATTTTTTATATTGTGTTTTAATGTTGTAATATACCTCCACTGCTTACGTTATCAGAAAAGTGGGGTATAAATATGGTGATGATGATGATGATGATGATGATAATCCCCTTCCCCTGTGAAATCTCAATTCTTATACTAATTGGCAATTTGTATTCCAGCAAAATATAGTTTACCTTGAACAATCCCATGTCTTGCCTGGGATAAGTGAATCTGCTTGTTTCATTTTCTATAAATATCACTTCTTTTTCCAATCAAAAGTTTGTTCCATTCTGTTTCAGCACAAGATGACTGGTTGTTTTAATCTGCATAAAAATTCATATGCATGTTATACGCTGTTTCCCAGTTATACACACTAGGGAAAGCTTTTTGTGTAGTTTCCCAAATGCCTGCATTTTGGTATTCATTTTTATTCAGAGAAGTGCAAAAATGGAAAGCTAATGGCATTCTGCTTTGCCCCTTAGTTGTAAAGGGAGACTTAAGTCAGTTCATTGAAATGAGAACTGAATTAATATCATCCTCATATCTAGTCTTTTTTCTATCTCATTTCTGCAACCAGATTCAGGACAGTGAAAGGTCCATCTGTTCCATTCTGTTGCTAGAGCTGTATGATAAGACCTCCCTGTGGATAGGCAATTTGTCATGTCATGGTTACTAAACCAAGCATGTATTTGACATATAGTCCTGATAAATGTATTCCTTCCTGCCATTTTTTTCAGGAAGCTTAATGTACAGGGAATACTGTACATGAAGCTTCCTGAAGCCACCATTACCACCACCACCACCACCACGACAACCACAACAATAAAAACTTAGATGGCAAAGGGGAAAAAAATCACTAATAAATATTTATTTCAACCATTCTTAATGGTTTAATGCTCCAGGGATCTGCTCCTTTCATTTTTCTTTCTTTAAATGTTAGAATGATCAAAGCCCAGACAGAATGATGGCTGATGCCACCACTCTTATTTTTTTCCCCTGTATGAGGAAAAAGAGTGTATTGCATATAATAATGACAGTTTATCATCTGTAAAGGTTGCCTTTTGCATTTTTAGCAAATTCAAAGTAACAAAGTTTTCTTTTCAATCCATTTTCCCCATTTTCATAGGAATTATTTTTATCACTCTTTCTCTTTCCACTTCTCATCTCCTACCCTTAATTTATGATTAAATTACATCTCATGAGCATTACCTGAGCTCTATTTACTTCTTAAAGAAAGTGGTAAAAGTGGCATATGAATGAGAATCTGGACTGTACTCAGTCACTCTACATATAATGATTTTTCCCCAGACATCTTAAAATATGAACAGAAGAAAAGAAGAGGCATGTGTATAAAACATGTCTGTATGAATGAGGGTTCCCACACAATGTGGAATTTTATTTATTTAGGTTTTTTTTATCCCACCTTTCTTATTTTTATAAACAACTCAAGGTGGGGAACATACCTAATACTCCTTCCTCCTCCTATTTTCCCCACAACAACAACCCTGTGAGGTGAGTTGGGCTGAGAGAGAGGGACTGGCCCAAGGTCACCCAGCCGGCTTTCATGCCTCAGGTGGGACTAGAACTCTCAGTCTCCTGGTTTCCCATTGGCTCCTTCCTAGGGCTGAGAGAGAGTGACTGGCCCAAAGTCACCCAGCCGGCTTTCATGTCTAAGGCGGGACTAGAACTCACAGTCTCCTGGTTTCTAGCCTGGATCCTTAACCACTAGACCGGGGCTTTCCAAAGTTTTCCCGCGGCGACACACCAACGGCGGTTGGTGTGTCGCCGCGGGAAAACCCGGAAGTGCCACCGTTGCGGCAGCACGCAAAAATCCAGAAGCACTGCTGCCGCTTTTGGGTTTTTGCGCGCCCCGTTGGTGTGTCGCCACAAAACCCGGAAGCGCTGATGATGATCAGCGCTTCCGGGTTTTGTGGCGACACACCAGACTGTGTGTGGCGACACACTTTTGTGTCGCAACACACAGTTTGGAAAGCTCTGCACTAGACCAAACTGGCACACACACACACATGGTTGGAAATATTTAATTAAGTGATTGATTATGTGCCATCAAGTCACTGTGGACTCTTGGCAGCCAGATAGATAGATTTTCTCCAGGATGATCTGTCACCAGCTTGGTCCTTTAGTTCTTCCAATGGTGCACTGCTGTAATTGAGTCCATCCAACTTGCTGCTAGTCTTCCTTCCTTCCTTCCTTCCTTCCTTCCTTCCTTCCTTCCTTCCTTCCTTCCTTCCTTCCTTCCTCTATTCCCAGTGTATAGACTTCTCAATAAAGCTAGGTCTTTGTATAATGTGATTATTTTAACCTACTCATTTATGCCTTGAGTGGGAACTCTGTATTGATTTGTTCTATGATCCATTTGTTTGTTATTTAGGCTATGTATGGTATTCTCAGGAGTCTTCTTCAATACCCAAATTTAAAAGTGTGAATATACTTTCTATCCTGCTTCTTCAAAGTTCAGTTTCAATTTCCATAGAGTGTCATAAGGAAACCACTGACTACATGATTCTGATGTTTGTAGGTACAGACATGGCATGGCATCTGAATACATTTTCCAAGGCCTTCATTGCTATTCTACCAGTTGCTAGTCTGTGGTATAGTGCTTGACTGCCAGTTTAATTACTGTTGATAGTTAATCCTATATGACAGAAGATATCCACTTTTCTTTCAAGGTTGGTTGCTGTAGCTGTTGTCATTGGTTTGGTCTTTATAATTTAATCTAAGTCTCATTTTTTCATCCTGCTCTCTTCCATCTCCTTTGTCAATAATGTAGTCCATTTCATTTCTGTGTATTCTTTCTGGTGATGTCCATGTATATAGATGTCAAGATGGTGTTTTTGTTGTTTATTCGTTCAGTCGTTTCCGACTCTTCATGACTTCATGGACCAGTCCACGCCAGAGCTTTCTGTCGGCCATCACCATCCCCAGCTCCCCCATGGTTGAGTCCGTCACCTCCAGAATACCATCCATCCATCTTGCCCTTGGTCGGCCCCTCTTCCTTTTGCCTTCCACTTTCCCTGGCATCAGCTTCTTCTCCAGGGTATCCTGTCTTCTCATTATGTGGCCAAAGTACTTCAGTTTTGCCTTTAATATCATTCCCTCAAGTGAGCAGTCTGGCTTGATTTCCTGGAGTATGGACTGGTTTGATCTTCTTGCAGTCCAAGGCACTCTCAGAATTTTCCTCCAACACCACAGTTCAAAAGCATCTATCTTCCTTCGCTCAGCCTTCCTTATGGTCCAGCTCTTGCAGCCATAGGTTACTACAGGGAATACCATTGCTTTAACTATGTGGACCTTTGTTGTCAGTGTGGTGTCTCTGCTCTTAACTATTTTATCAAGATTTGCCATTGCTCTCCTCCCAAGAAGTAGACGTCTTCTGATTTCCTGGCTGCAGTCAGCATCTGCAGTAATCTTTGCGCCTAGAAATACAAAGTCTGTCACTGCTTCCACTTTTTCTCCCTCTATTTGCCAGTCATCAATCAAGCTTGTTGCCATAATCTTGGTTTTTTTTTGTCCAACAATACAGTCCAACAATGTTTTCCTCCTTAATATTTCTGACTTTGCAATGTCAGTCTCTTGTTTGCATGTTCTATCAATTTTAGATTGAACTTGATTATGAAACTCATCAACTCTCTTTCATCAGTGGTTGGAACATAAACTTGGATAATTATTATATTAAAGGATTGTCCACAAAGTCTAATTCATACTATTTGGTCATTGATTGCATTGTCCTCGCTACATCCTTCCTATGAAAACAACACTGTTCATTCTTTCTTTTTCATGTCCTCAGTAGTAAATGGTCTGATCTTCTGACTGAAATTGTCCAATTCCAGTCCACCTCAATTCACTGATGCCTAAGATGTCAATGTAGTCATGTTAATTCTTCTTATGTTCCATGTTCCCACTGTAATTCTATTATTGCAGCTTCAGAATTTTTTTTTTTTGCATGACAACATCAAAACTCTAGTGTCAGTCACTTTATCTTGTCTATCCATGTGGTTTTCCTGGTAAAATAAAAAAGTGATTTACCATTGCTTTCTCAACACAATATGAAATGATGCCTTTGCTGTTATGAATAAAGTGATCATCTGCCTTCAGCATCTTCCTATATTGCTGCTGCCCAATATTAGTGCTTGCTGGCTTTATCTGGGGAGCTGGGATGATATTCATGCATTGGGTGACCTTGCTGAGATTATATACTCTTGGCATGCACTCCTGGCATTCTTTGCTCATCCTTTCCAGGAAAACCCCCACCAACACTACCATGATCAGGCAGCACAGCAGCACTTGAGGGGATGGAGCTATTTGATGCAGCTCTATGCCCTGATCATTTAACACATTCTTTTTAACAATTAAATATGACATTATAGCATTCCACCTCAATCTGCTGCCTTCCAGATGTGTTGGTCTTCAATACTCGGAAATCCCAAACAGCATGATTGTTGTTTATTCGTTCAGTCGTTTCCGACTCTTCGTGACTTCATGGACCAGTCCACGCCAGAGCTTTCTGTCGGCCGTCACCATCCCCAGCTCCCCAATGGTTGAGTCCGTCACCTCCAGAATACCATCCATCCATCTTGCCCTTGGTCGGCCCCTCTTCCTTTTGCCTTCCACTTTCCCTAGCATCAGCTTCTTCTCCAGGGTATCCTGTCTTCTCATTATGTGGCCAAAGTACTTCAGTTTTGCCTTTAATATCATTCCCTCAAGTGAGCAGTCTGGCTTGATTTCCTGGAGTATGGACTGGTTTGATCTTCTTGCAGTCCAAGGCACTCTCAGAATTTTCCTCCAACACCACAGTTCAAAAGCATCTATCTTCCTTCGCTCAGCCTTCCTTATGGTCCAGCTCTCGCAGCCATAGGTTACTACAGGGAATACCATTGCTTTAACTATGCGGACCTTTGTTGTCAGTGTGATGTCTCTGCTCTTAACTATTTTATCAAGATTTGCCATTGCTCTCCTCCCAAGAAGTAGACGTCTTCTGATTTCCTGGCTGCAGTCAGCGTCTGCAGTAATCTTTGCACCTAGAAATACAAAGTCTGTCACTGCCTCCACTTTTTCTCCCTCTATTTGCCAGTCATCAATCAAGCTGGTTGCCATAATCTTGGTTTTTTTGAGGTTTAACTGCAACCCAGCTTTTGCACTTTCTTCTTTCACCTTCGTCATAAGGCTCCTCAACTCCTCCTCGCTTTCAGCCATCAAAGTGGTATCATCTGCATATCTGAGATTGTTAATGTTTCTTCCAGTGATTTTAACTCCAGCCTTGGATTCCTCAAGCCCAGCATGTCGCATGATGTGTTCTGCGTACAGGTTGAATAGGTAGGGTGAGAGTATACAACCCTGCCGTACTCCTTTCCCAATCTTAAACCAATCCGTTGTTCCGTGCTCTGTTCTTATCGTTGCTATTTGGTCGTTTGTTTTTGATCATACCCATTTTTGCCTGGAATTTACCTCTGATGTTTCTAATTTTCTGGAAGAGGTCTCTTGTCCTTCCTATTCTATTGTCTTCTTCCACTTCCGCACATTGCTTGTTTAAAAATAATTCCTTATTTCTTCTGGCTAACCTCTGGAATTTTGCATTTAATTGGACATATCTCCCCCTATCACTGTTGCCTTTTGCTTTCCTTCTTTCTTGGGCTACTTCCAGTGTCTCAGCAGACAGCCATCTTGCCTCCTTGGTTTTCTTTTTCTTTGGGACGTTTTTTGTTGCCGCCTCCTGAACAATGTTGCGAACTTCTGTCCATAGTTCTTCCGGGACCCTATCTACTAAATCTAGTCCCTTAAATCTATTCTTCACCTCCACTGCATATTCCTTAGGAATATTAGTGAGCTCATATCTAACTGATCTGTGGGTCTTCCCTATTCTCTTTAGTCTGATTCTAAATTTTGCAATAAGAAGTTCGTGATCTGAACTACAGTCAGCTCCAGGTCTTGTTTTTACTGACTGTATAGATGCCCGCCACCTTTGGCAGCAAAGGATGTAGTCAATCTGATTTCGGTGTCGACCATCTGGTGAAGTCCATGTATAAAGTCGTCTTTTAGGTTGTTGGAAGAGAGTGTTTGTTATGCACAGTGAGTTGTCTTGGCAAAATTCTATCAGCCTATGTCCTGCTTCATTTTGTTCTCCCAGACCATGCTTGCCTGTAATTCCAGGTGTCGTCTGACTACCCACCTTAGCATTCCAGTCTCCTGTAATGAAAATAACATCTCTTTTTGGTGTATTATCTAGTAGGTGCTGCAGATCCTCATAGAACTGATCTACTTCTGCTTCTTCAGCATCTGTGGTTGGGGCGTATATTTGGATCACTGTGATGTTAAATGGCTTACCCTGCATTCGAATTGAGATCATTCTATCGTTTTTTGGATTGTATCCAAGCACTGCTTTAGCCACTTTATTATTAATTATGAAGGCTACTCCATTTCTTCTGTGGTCCTCTTGTCCACAGTAGTAGATCTGGTGGTCATCTGATGTGAAGTGGCCCATCCCAGTCCATTTCAGTTCACTGACACCTAAAATGTCTATATTTAATCTTGACATCTCACCAATAACCACATCCAATTTGCCCTGGCTCATAGATCTTACATTCCAGGTTCCTATGGTGTGTTGATCTTTAGAACATCGGATTCGTCGTTCACCACCAGCACCGTCGGCCGCTAGCCGTCCTTTCGGCTTTGAGCTAGCTGCGTCATCACATCTGGGGCTAGTTGAACGTATCCTCTGTTCCTCCCCAGTAGCATTTTGACCATCTTCCGACCTGGGAGTCCCATCTTCCGATGGTATACCGACATATCTTTGGTTGTACTGATCCATTTAGTTTTCATGGCAAGAATACTGGGGTGGGTTGCCATTACCTTCCCCAGGGATCGTATTTAGTCTGACCTCTCTGCCACGACCTTCCCGTCTTGGCTGTCCCTTCACGGTTTAGCTCATGGTTTCATTGAGGTGCTCAAGCTCCAGCACCACGACAAGGTAACAATCTCCTTTGCTGGAGAACAGCATGATATGCTGGCTTAAAATTCTATGACTAGGATCACAAGACACACTTATCTGGCTACAGAGTTTACATGGTGCATAGATAAATAAATAAATGGATTAGGGTCTTATAAATTGAAATTATTTAATGCTGTGATCTGCCCACAGTCAACTACTTGAGATGGTAGCTATATAAATTGATAATAAATAAATAGATAAATAAATAAAAACAATCCGTATGTTGCATCCAGGCAACCACTAAGTTAATATTTGACCTGTCTAAGCATGTTGGATGAACACAGCCTACGCAATGAAGTTCAATAGAAGTTAGAGAGCATCAGACTGAAAAGGCTGCATCAGCTTCTGTAGTGGCAACACGGAAGACCTTCGTTATTTCGAGGAGTTAGGTGACATATTTTGATTTTCTTCCTCACACGAAGAAGATTAGAGTTTAATTTCTGTTATACTGATTTTTAACTGGCTTGTTTTTATTTCTGTTTGGAACGGAGGGGGAGATAGATTACCCCAAGATTGTTAGTTTAAGCATAAGTCCACTCCTCCAGCAGCCCCTCCAGCAGCTTAAAATGGGGGGGGGGACTGGTACAATTCTTTGCAGCATGTCAGTTCCATCTCCTTTTAAATAAGCAAACCTTTTAAAGATGTCAGAGTGCCTGTGGAATCAAGGGAAGTGTTGGTGTCCACATTGTGCTTAAAGGCATCATATTGACTATTCCTTCTTTAAATTACTCTATGTTATGACCAAACTCACTTTATATATTTGCTTTAAAAGTAATAAATCAGAGAGGTCCATACTGTAGTGAGTCCATGATGTGCAAAGATATGGTTTTAAATCCTTACTCTTGACATGGGCCCCATGTTGCATTCTATCTGTCATGGGAAGAAACTTTTGAATGGACCTTGCAACTTTAAAAAAATACTTTTAATAACCCAGGAAAACAATGAATAACTGCACTGAATTACCAGTAATAATGGTGTTGAATTGCAGCCATTATCCAAATATTTAATCACTTTTAGTCACAACTAAGTTGTCTTATTGTTTTTAATGGGGTGTAACAGTAACTGACACAGGAATTGTAGTTAATCACAAACTGACTAAGTCAGCAGTATGTCATGACTGCAGCAAAGTCAAATAAATTTTTAGGTTGCATCAATAGAACTATATTTTCCAAACCAAGAAATGCCTTTATTTATTCTACATTGGGTCCCACCTTATCAACTATGTCCATTTCTCAATATCAGGCTTTAAGAACTCACACCAGCTTGGAGCAAGTCCAGTGAATAGCAACAAGGATAATCAGGGGACTGGAAACCCATGTGGAAATATTGAACAAGATTTTTTAACATTGGACAAGGTAGTTGTTAGGAGAGCTAATAGCAATTCTCAACTAAGTAGTATCTCACATTAGAAAGCCACAACATGTTCTCTATCATCCCAGAAAGTATAATACATCATATTGATTTATGCAAAAGAAGGCAACTCTATCTGAATATGAATATGATCAGTTCAACAATGGAACTGGAGATGGTGGGCTCTTTGTTGATGAATATATTTAAGCCAATATTGGACAGACATTTGTCAGGGATGTTTTCATTTGGATTCCTGATCTCAGCAGGACAGGAGGTTGAACTCAGTGATTTAAATGGCCTCTCCCAACTTTATGTTATTCTATGAATATATTGCAACCAATAATTGCAAGTGAAGCTGGATCTGCTGCCCAGGAGAGGTATCATGTTTGACTACCTTATAGTAGTGCATAGGTCTAGTATAGTTCCATAGATAAAAATAATGGAATAATGTTATAGAATGATATCTATTTTGATGGATGGAAATGCTAGGGGCCATGTATAAAAGAGCCAGGATATCATTATTAGCACATAAATAGATCTCATCTCACTTACAAGACTTTGACAGTAATGTCATTA